>BQNB010075088.1:0-31582 GCA_026074375.1 Tanacetum coccineum | reverse complement strand
CCTTTAGATCTTTAGGAATTCGGGTACCTATCGTCGGTAACCCAAGATGATTTTATCTTTACCCAGTTCGAGTTAAGGAGAGAGCAGTCACATGTGTCTATTTCGTCATTACGGATGTGTACGTGTGGTCTTCGTCACCTTTTCTGGAATGTTTGGTGTTAATAAAATTCATATAAGTATACCGGTAGTATATTAAATTCTAGAACTTGTTTTTGTGATGCATCCCGAGACCGCATAGTAAGTATTAGGATTTTCTTGATAAGAGGCATTAGGATTAACCCATGTATTAAACCTATAATTGTTATAATGGTCACCTCGATCATATAACTATCCCACACCCTTGCCATGCACTCACCTTTAGTGCAGTTGAAGATCTTTGAAGCTCTGATTGTTTAGATCTTATATCTAGGATTAACAATAACATTGAACATAGAATACGTATAGTGGAATTAACATAAGAACAATGATATTCAACAAGGTATTTCTTCATTAATAACCAAACGTTCCTAACAGCCCCAATTCTAGATGATCAATTCTAGAACGTGTTATCTAACCTATAAGAAGGAATCAAAGATCCATGAGGCTGAAACACACAAATTCTAGGCGTCCACTTAGAGGACATGACGCCCAGACACACACACACACACACACACTCTTTTTTAGTGTTTACATATTTGACACACAAAAACTATACGACCTATATCTCTTTATATAATAGAGATATTAGGTTTACAAAGGATAAGAACAAATAAATATATTAATAAATCTTTTAATCATTTAAGTTTATCTTTAGAATCTTCAAAATCTTCCATCTTTTCAAGAATTCATCCTTTGTCTTTTAAGTCCTTCATCTTTCATATGTTTTGTCTTATCAACTCAAATATAATTCCCAACAATCTTCCCCTAGTTGATAATGACAAAGCCAAAATAAGCACGAGCTTCTCCCCCTGAAGCTAATATATATATGAAAGAATAGAACTATACCACCATGGATCTACAAGTTGCAAATCATCTTTGTAACGCCTCCTTCCCCTTTTTGTCATAATCAAATAGGGGACTAAAGAATGCAACTTTGATTTTGACAACCACAAACCACTATCACACTTCTAATTCAGTCTTCCAACAACTCAAATTACCCTCCATGACGCGCCTTAAGATAAATGAACTTGAGCAGTAGAAACTTAAACTAGCAATAGTAATAATGACTAGCAGTAGTAAAAACCTTCACCTTGATGATGCATGTAAATGGTTAAATTTTTTAACAATAAGCTTACCTTAAAACTCATATGTTAACCATTTCTTGAATATACGTTCTGTAGGCTCTATGTAATGATCACTGATGAAGAAAACATAAGTATAACGAACTTTGATGCTTGAGGTAGAATAACCCAACTTGTGATCTTATATCTTGTACTTACCCGTGACGTCGAAACTATAAATAAGTTGTGAATTATAAGTAGATCGCAACCTCTTTAGTCAAAATTCCTCATCTTTCTATGGAGACACTGAGACAGCAAACGTAAACTCCTTATATTTGATAGCAAAGACCTATTGCTAGATTTGACAAGTCTTCATCACATCGTTTCTAAGCACGAACAAGTTATCTTTAAAGTGTACAACACCCACTTTAAGATATGGTAAGAACATGCATCTGAAAAACTCCACGTCAACTTCAAATAAGTGATAAATAACCTTCTTCATAATCAATTAACCCAAGAAATCCAAAAATACAAGCCTTTAAATCAGTTAAGAACATGTAAAATCATAACCTGTTAGCTTCCCCTTAAATGAAGAATTCTGTTCAATTCGAGATCCAAACCATGTGTGTTATCCATTATCGAATAAAGCTAGCAGTATTAAATCCATAAAGCCCAAGCAGTATTAACCAAACTCCTTTTTAATGCTAGCAGTACAAACTTAATAAGGCAGCAGTACTAAATATTGCTCGAACAATATTAAAAATAAAGGAGCAGTACTAACTTTTTAATAAGCAGTACTAAGTAATTACCACTGTTGTTTAGCAATGCTTTATCTGTTACAAAGCTGTCGCTAATCCGTCACTAAACTGTATTCTCCTTCCTCTCATAGCTATTAGCGACACTTAATCTGTCACTAATCCGTCGCTAATCTGTCACTAATCTTTATTCTACTCCTATCCCAATCCTTTTAGTGAACACTTTTAGTGTCACTAATATGTCACAAGTGTGTCATAAATTTTTCATTCTCTTGACAGTAACTTGTAACGAACAGTAGAAACCATTAATCAATCATAAATCACTAGTAGAGTTAAATCTTTAAAAGTTTCTTCATGAATTCCACAAGTGATAAAAACTCTTGTCACGACCTTCTAATTAGAACAAACATCAAAACAGATTTAACTTGTAGCTTTAATGCCATATCCCACTGTCCAAAACCTACTTCGAACCACAAGCAGTATTAACTATTACGAACAGTACTAATGATATATTGACAATATTAACTCATATATACTTTGAACTTATACTGTAGTTGAAACACTTATACGCAGATAACCAAAAAAAATGTTTGCATTCTGTTTTATAAAAAAAAGCACCAAGGACGTATTACCCTTAATCAATAACAATCCTTCTAGAACTGCATGTACCTTTTGGATCATCTAAGAGTCGCTCTTGAGGGTTTTGGTTTAATACAAATTTAAATCACCTTTGTTGCATTTTGTGATCTCACCGTCCTGCATTAACATCTTCACATTTAACTGCTCAATATATAAGCCTACATACCTGGGACAACCATTAAAAGCAGTGATCATTTGCAACTTTAATCACATCTTCAATTTCTTCTGCTCGATCTGATTAGGTTTTATAGAAAACCTAGATGCATCAAACATGATAAAGAAACCAAAAGCAGATATTCGTACCTTTCTTTTTCATCATAGATTTCCACTTTAATAAACCTTGATAGATCCTAGATTAGATATCGAGCCACGAGGCTCTGATACCAATTGTGAAGATTAAAGAAACGTTGATAATCTTCTAGGACCGTTTAATCCATCTAGGATATCAATAACATTGATAATATATTTTGCACAAGCGAAATTAACACATAAAGAACAATGTTATTCAATAAGGTTTTACCAAACATTCCAAGCCCTAATATTATTTGATCAGAATAATACGGTTACATCAATGAACTAGATCAAGTTACCTTAACCTTGAGGCTAAACCTAACATATGGCGTCTACATCTTTACGCCTGGAATACACACACACACATTTAGGTACATGAACTCATGAATTGTACACTAAACCTAATAACCTGTATCTCTTTATATACTAGAGATATTAGGTTTTACAAAGGATAAGTATTAGGAAACAAGTAAATCTTCCTAACTTTTACAATTATCTTCAAGAATCTTCAAAATCTTCCATCTTTTGAAGAATTCCTCCTTTGCCTTTTAAGTCCTTTCATTTTCATCTGTTTGGTCTTATCAATCAAATATAATTCCCAACAAATCTCCTTTAATCATGTTCGATCATTCGTTAATTATTTTCATATTTTCAAATTTAAGCAAGATGACTACTTTAGCAGGACACATAATTGTTGCTGGTGCCGAGACCATCCTCCAATGCTTAAGAAATAAATGTACGATTCATGGGCAAGTCGTATATGTCTATTCATCAAAGGGAAGAAAAATGGTAGGATGATGCTTGATTCAATCGATGAAGGTCCATTGGTCTATCTAATGGTTGTATGAGAAGATGGGCAGACTAGACCTAAGAAATACTCTGAACTAACTGAAGCACAACAACTTCAAAATGACTATGATGTTCAAGCAACAAATATCATTCTTCACGGTCTTCCACCCGATGTGTATGCACTTGTTAATCATCAAGAGGCAGCTAAGGATATTTGGGATAGAGTCAAGCTACTAATGAAAGGCACTGAGTATATATCAAGAATGTGAATGAGAGTGTACAATTGTTCGTTAAGTTTGCTTTCGTTCATGTGAACTATTATATGAGTATTACTAAGAGATTTCTTCGACAAGCTAATCACAATGACATGCATACTATTAGGATGACATTGCAACAAGTTCAAGTCATTACCAGGTTTCTGAATGCTTTCTAACGGATATGGAGCAAGATTGTCACTGATATGAATGTTAGCAAGAGTTTGTATACACACAACTAATGATCATATTATAGAATCCTCAATCAACATAAACACATGCTAGGGATAGTACGTATCATGAGTTAAAAGATATCCGAATACTCTTGCATTGGCAGCCAACTCTCAAACTCTATACAATCCCTCTCAGTCTCCATAACATTCAGGTTCTTTAATGTATCCACCCCCTCAACAATTCACACCAGTTTATGTAGCACCTATTCATCATCAACACTATCACAATTAAGTCAATCCACAACAACAATCAGTTTCTCCACAACCATTCATATCTCTATCAGTGACACAACAATCTCAAGTTGAATTTCCTCAATTAGACTCTGGTCTTGCTGTTCCTACATTTTAGCAAGGAGAGGATCCGATTGACTCTGCTATCAACATTGCAATGACATTCCTATCTGTTGTGGTATAGTTTCCACCTTAAAAACAATCAACACTGAACATCTTCCAATCCCAGAAAATAGGCAACACTTCAAGATGAAAGTATAGTTCAATAACTAGTACTAGCATACTTCATTGTTTGCTAAGAAAGTATTGTATGTGTCAACTTAGAGAGATCTTGCTTTAGATCTTCGAGGGTTTTCGCGTGTGACGTTATACACACGCGTATATAGATGACAGTGTTAACGGTTACCTTAAGTGGTGTATCGTTTCGTGCTAAAAGCTATACACCTTCTATCCTTGTTAATTAATGTGTTCTACGTGTGGTCTTTAATTCCGCTGCGTACTCGTGTTAATTAATTGGTTAATTAAATCGTAAAACCCAACAGATTTAATAATCTTGCAGTTTTGTACCATTTTTATAGTTATTTATCTTTTATATTATTGCACTTTTGTTTATATAACAAGGCCAAAGCTTGGTAATCGCTCCTCAAAATTGAAGTGAGTATAAGTGAGAGAAGAATTCATGGATTACAATAGATGCTACTAAACACCAAACAAAAAAAAGCAAGTGAACAAACATAACGTAGAATTCTAAATCAACTTGCTCTACAAGAGTAGATAGTCTATCAAGAAAAAATGGCGAACCATTGGCTCTTGCAGCAACTTGGCAAGATCGAATGCTTTAGACATCGTTAGAAAAACAACCACACCCGGAAATATTACCTTCATAATGCAGGGGGGGTTTGCATCACTGGACAACGCAAAAGTTGCACTTCATTGAGGAAAAAGCTTTTAAGATGCCATTATATATATAATCAAAACAAAAGTAAAACGACGTAGTTTTTGGAGGGTTGCTACAGTATTCGTTACAGTTCTTTTTTTTGGGCTCCCATTCTGGGCCGGCCTAATCTTTTTATTTTAAAGAAGAAAAAAAACTTTGTTGGCACAAAATAGGAGAATGAAAAAAATAACAAAACTACCGATTTATTCAGATAAAAAAGATATCTGCGAAAACATTTTCGATACCTAATGACTTTAAAATAATCGACAGGGTCACAAACATACATCTTTAGATTGCATTAAACGGTATCATTTTACACCACTAAAACCCATAAGCCCAATTATATAACACATATTTACCCAAATCCAATAAAATTATATTAAAAAAACCCGTAAAGCAAAAAAAGAAACCTTTAAACATGAGGCCCAACACATATGCACATATAAGAAAAAAAACCAAATTATTAAACATGATACCGAAAAAATAAACCCACACAAAATTAAAAAATAAAAAATTAATGGCCCGCAACAACACGTGAAAAATTAACGCCCCGCAGCAACGCGCGGGTAATTCTGCTTGTTAAAAATAAAGGTTTTAGTTGAACAATAGCAACGTACTTTCTCTAATATTTCGTTTTGGTACGTGAACTTTATTTTGTTCTACCTAATGTAACGAACTTTCAAGTTTTGTGTTAATTTGCACCATCAAACTTGTTTTACCCGAATCAGCTATATTTTTGTTCCATTTAACGACCGTTTGCAACGTTAGGCTTTTTAGCCAACGGACGTTTACAACATTAGTCCTTTATACCAACGATTGTTTATTTCTTTTTTTTAATTATTTTTAGATTTATACACGTTTTTATACAAATATTTTTATACACGCATTTTTATACACACATTTTTATACACGTTTTTATACACATATTTTTATACACATATTTTTATACACGTGATTATACACATGTTGTTATACATATATTTTTACATACATTTTTATGCACACATTTTTATGCACATATTTTTATACACAAATGTGTATAAAAGTGTGTATAAAAACGTGAGTATAAAAACGTGTGTATAAAATAGTTCACGTACCATAATGAAACATTAGAAAAAAGTTCACGTACTAAAACGGAACATTAAAAAAAGTATTAAACATGCCACGTAAGTTTTTTTCCGGTTTTATAATTTTTTTTCCCTGTTGCCAGTCAATGTTGGTGCAAATTAACACAAAACTTGAAAGTTCGTTACATTAAGTGGAACAAAAAAAAGTTCACATACCAAAACGGAACATTTAAGAAAGTACGTTGTTATTATACGGCTAAAACCCTAAAAATAATCAACAAACCAAATCTTTTTCCTCTGAACCAAATATCGGATATAACAAAACAAGAGGGCGCAAACTATATACTTGAAGGTGGGATACTCACAATGGAAACGAAAATTGAGAAAGGCGGTATAGTTATTCTCTAGGATTAATGAAGAGAAAGAACACCGAAAAGACGATGATAAGAGGCTTTTTCAAACCCGTCATTGCGTGATGGTGAGACTCTCATGAGAGACCACCGGAGAGAGAAAGCCTTCTTACTGAACAAACTTGATCAAGATAATCTTTGTTAATGAACGAAGAACAAAAAAACTCGTTTCTCTAAGTGTTGATGTTTGTTTATTTGTAGGCATAAACTTATAAGATCGAATCGAAACAAGCATCATTTGATTGGTTTATTTCCCCAAACACACATGACACAAGGTTATTTTGTTCACGTACGTATATTATTTATGATGAGGTTAATTTGGTAATCTAAATATTACGTTTTAAAAGTTTTTTTTTATAGAACGGCAATTTTTTCACAACATTTATCACATATTTCACAATATATTTCACGTATGCCTCCAGCGAGGTTTGAACCCACAATCTCTAGGTTGGCGGGGAACTCACATACCTAAGGATACCTTTGGAGGCCAACTGAGCTAGCCCAGTTGGTTTTACGTTTTAAAAATTTAATGGCGACAAACAACCCAAAAGAATACTACGATAGCTATGTTTTGCAACAGGTTTATCGAGGATTGAACTTTTAAAATAAGCTTTGTTCGTTGCACAACTTTATGAAAACGTTTATAAGCCATGAGCATCTATAACTCTAAGCCTATAGAGAGGGGTTTTTGATAGCCAGTTAGATTACTTAAATACCATCAAAATATAGTGAATTATCACGCAAAAATTAGAAATATATCTGAATTTAATTTGATGTATTTTTATGCGACTTTATATTTATATGCTTAAACTCTAACTAATTCGCCAAACAGTTTTATAAAAATATAAACTCTAGCTTTTGGCTTATTATATAAGTTCCAGCCCCATCCTCATCTCGGTCACAACTTCAGCTCCAACCAATTTTTCCAAACATACCCAAATGACTTAGATTAATTTTTTAAAGTATGTTGAGACAAAAGTATAAGACCCTCAACATACAAAATATAATAATCCCCCTGCCCAAAATTAATAGTCCAAGTTTTTTTATGTCTAATTTAATTATCCGCTACTAAAAATAGATTAGGAAATTTGATTGAGTTTACCATATTATCTTTGCTTGAAATTATTATTACAAGTTTTGAAGAATTTATTGATTAATTTATGGCAGAACTGTCATTTCAACAGAGGGACACTTCATATACTTTCTACAAACTTATTTTTTGTTTTTTTGTTGTTCTTCTTGGTACATGAGTTTGTATAATTGATCACATGTGATATAACACTAATCTGTAAGTTTGAACACTCAACGTGTTGTTGTAGAATTGGCATAAGTAAGAACTCCAAATGATTCAACATTTTTTTTGCATTTAAAAATTCAATTTCTTAGCTTTCAAACATATTTCACATGTAATTTTTAAGCTTTCAAATCATTACAGTTTATTCATAGAAGTTGAAGAAAATATATGATTTCTTTATATTCAAACACACTTGATATATTACATATAATATAACGCTAATTTTTAGATTCGAAGACATGATATATTGTCGTATAAAGGACATAAGTATTATTCTTCAGTGCAAAAAACGGTGAATGTTTTGGGGTTGTATTCAAATCTGTATACTCATTTTACAACAACATCTTGAATGTTCGAACTTACATATTAGTGGTATATTACATGTGATATATCAAACGATTTGAATATCAATTTTTCTTTCTATTTTCACAAACTTCTATGAATAAACCGTATTGATTGAAAGGTTCAAATATTATGTGTGATATATGGTTGGAAAGCTTAGGATGTGTATTTTTTTAATGCAAGAAATGGTGAATCCTTTGAAGTTCTATACTAATACTTATGATCATTTTATGACAACATATTGGGTGTTCGAATTTATAAATTATTGATAATCACATGTGATACATCAAGCGAGTTTAACTTTCAATAAAGTAAATCTTATATTTCCTTCATCTTCTATGAATAAACTGTATTGATTTCTATGTTCATAACATTTGTTTGATATATGGTTGAAAAGCTAATAATGTGTAATTTTTAATGCCAAAAACAATGAAGCATTGGAAGTTTTACACAAATACTAATGCTCATTTTACAACCACATGTTAAGTGATCAAACTTACCGATTAGTGTTATATCATATGTGATACATCAAGCGAGTTTAACTTTAAAAAAATTCTTCTACTTTCTCCAACTTATATGAATAAACTGTATGTATTTGTAGGTTCAAATACTATGTGTGATATATGGTTGTAAGCTAAGGATGTGTTTTTCTTAATTAAGAAAACGATTAATCGCTTGGAGTTCTACACAAATACTTATGCGCATTTTACGACAATACTTTGAGTGTTCGAACTTCAACAGTAATTTTATATAACATGTGACATATCAAGCAGAATAATGTATCGAAAATAAACAAACAAAAAGTTTGTTAAAAGTATATGAAAATGCCCCTTTATCGAATGTACTCTTTTTCCCTATCCAGGTTTTTTCCCATGTGGTTTTACTTTGAAGGGTTTTTTTTAAGAAGGCAATCTCTTAGGATTGTTCATAGTCACTCGTTGAAGGATATCTGGAAGACTGGAACTGCTTGGATATGCTTTGTCTTTTTGGTATTTTCCTTCTAATATTTGATGATGTTGAGTATAGTATTTTAGTTTTTGGTATTAATGGTTGGGATATCAGTTCTCATTTTCTATTAGTTTTTGTAGTCATTAGTAGCAATTCGTATTGGAATGGGTTTGTTCATATCTTGATATATGATTCTAGACAAGTTTTAGACTTTTTAGGGATTTGTCCTAATTATTCCTTAACTTGGTCTTTTTCTTGTAAATAACCTTTCCTTTTGTTTATTTATTTTACCGTTGTAAAAAAATAATTAAATGCTCGTCGCGATGCTGTAATTTATATAGATGAACGATATACGGTATATGAGATATGTAATTTTTTTTAAAAGGGTTAAAGTGTGGTTAATTGAAAATATAAACTAATCCTCTCCTTTTATTTCTTTTATAAAATGAGTAGTTGAGATTTGTCCATCTGTATTCAGTAAAATATTAGTCGTTAATTGAACTTTTCTCATATGTTAAATCATATGTTTTAGTTCGTGCTTATATAAGCACGAGAACTTTACTATGCTTAAGATTTTGCCCTATCTTAACTAATTGGGCGAATTTCATATATATGCTCCATCTGTTTCATAATCATTGTCTATAGAAAAAGCACATAATTTAAGAAAAATGGTGTCGCTAGACTCTTCGGCCAATCAAATATCATACTCACTCACTAAAAATCATTTTTGATTAATTGAGACAGTAAGGGGACTATTATTTATAACATCCTAAACTGAAAATGAGGACTACAATTTTGAAGCAGAAGGAGTTTATCATTCTTAAAATTTTATACTTAAAAAACTTATAAAGAGAATATGATTTTTTTAATTAAAAAACTTAAAAATAATCAATGTATTATATCCAATATACCTCTTTAATATTTATTTTTTTACTTTCTCACCAAAAAATCTGACTTATCTTTAAATCATTAAAAAGTTGACTAATCATATTTATTGCCTACTACATATAATTAGAGGAATAAACGAAACTCTTTTCCAACAACCATTTTTTGTATTTTGCCTATTTTTCATCGAAACCCTTCTGCAGTAGATCACCAAAACCCTTTTTCAACAACCAATGAAGTCACCAAAACCCTTTTTCAACAAACAATGAAATCACTGAAACCCTTTTAACACCGAAATCACTGAATCCCTTTTAACAGCACCCAAACAATTTTTCAATCATGGTTAAACCTAAAAACATCATCGATTCAAGTGGATGGACATGGATATTCCGTAACAACAAGAAAACTGTGGAATAACAGATCGATTATCCGTTTCATAAAGAGGTAGAAAAACTAGCGACATCCTTTTACGTATCTAATATACATAACTCGGTTGATGCAAAAGGCACGTGAAAGATCTGTGCATCTCACGGACGATTGGTCGATACTCTCATCGCAAAAAAATTATCAAAAGGAGGTAAACATTTCAGTTTCATTCGTTTCTTAGGAATTAAAGATGAGACTGAATTTGTTAAATCGTTGTCGAATATTTGGATTGGTAGCTATCATTTATATATATCAGTTGCTCGTTCTCAAAGAACCTCTGCTAATGGATCCCAATTTAACCACAACATCACAACAAAAGATAAAAACCCTAAACCTAACCCTAGTAGTTACCCTAATAACATTCCTCTTAAGAACAAAGACAAATTCCCTGATCTTCCTTTGTTTCCTTCTGTAACAAATGGTTTGCAAAACCTACCGTGGATACCTCTTCAACAAATGCTAATATCCAAGCTTTAGTCCTCGATAATCAAGACCTCTTTAATGTTGAAGACCCATCTATGGTATTACTGGTGAAGCTAAAAGACGTGAACTCAATGAGTAATTGATGACATCAAATAACGTTACTTTCATAGCATCATTTATCCTATGTAAATAACCCATTTAGTACAATTATTGCAAAGAATTGTTACTTAATTGTTTGTATTTGAGAATTGCAGTAATTATGGAGTACTTGGTGAAGATTAGCAAAAAGGTACGCATTTTAGAGCTTAAACGAAGACATTTGAAGATTACTGATTCTGACATCCAATACGCCGTATCCATCAAGGAAGATACGGTGTATATGTGCATGCACTTCACTTAAGACAACGAAGGATAAATGCCATACGCCGTAACCTGAGAAGACCAATACGGCCGTAAATCAAGTTATGGGCAATAAAATATTCTGGGAAGAATCGAACGTGGTCCCTACTCCAAGAAACCCCCAATACGCTGTATTGAAGTCTTTTATCGCAGAATTGAACCATATTCCAAGCCTAAAAAAATAGAAAACCTAAAAAACGGGTTTTTAAGTGTGGCAAATAATCATATATCGTTAACTCAACCATCAAAAGCAATTTTCCAGAAGAGAAGAAGAGCAGAAGAGGTCTTGCAACGTAATTAATTCCATAGGAAACAACTTGTAATCTCTTATACTCTTATAATCGTTCAGATTTTGGTATCATTCGTTAACTCAGTTAGTTTACCTTGGCTAAATTATTACTTTTGTATTGATATGATGTGTGAAGCTATACCTATCGGGTATTAGCTATTATTATAAGATCTGAATGTTTTGGTTTGTTTAATCTTGATTGCTTTAAATTATCGTTGATTGCTTATTTATGTTTATCAGTTTATACTTGTTTACGTGCTTTTATATGCGACCTGTCATCAACCTGACTAGTGATACGTACCCATAGTAATTTAGATGCAGGTATGGCCTCCTCGATATAGTGATTTATACATCTAACCAATAGGATTCACGAATAATAACCTCATCTTGTCTTAAGATTGCGAGCTAGTTGGACCGGCAAGTGACCCTTGGATGAATGAGTGAACGTACTTAATTAATTGGTAAAGACTTTGGTTTAGTGGACTACTAGTGTATGAATTGCTTTAAGTATTAAGTGAGTAAAGTCACTATGAGCAAGGGTTTTAACAAGAATCACCATTGATCATTAATCCTGAAAAAGTAGATTTATAAAATCAGCAAATAAGGATACTTTAATGCATACTTTAATTGGTTACAGAATCTTCGTATCTAGGTCTTAGAAAGAGTACCTTACGGCCTAAGTCTTAAGAATGATAAATGCGCCTCGATACATAATTAATCATTACACAAAATAAACAAACCAACATTAGTAATTGGATAAAAAATGTTAACAAAGGTTTTCATTATATTTAGCTAGACTTCTCTTTTATCCTTTTGTTAATTTCTTGCGATGTGTTTTAGTGGTCTTAAAGTTTATTTTAGTAACCACAAAACCCGTGCCAGGTCTATCATACCTGAAAACCCCCCTTATCCGTTAGATTTTAGGATTAAGATAGGTTTACCATAGGTTTTAACATAGAATAGAATTAAATTAGTTTTAGATAAACCAACATATTAATAATTTAAAAGTGAAGTTTCTCGCTCTTAGTGATCGACACCCTACTTACCACGAAACTCCCATCTGACCGGGTACACTGCCCGTTAAAGTGTTGTTTTTGGTAAAGTCGGCAAAATATAAATTTAAAACTTGAAACATAAATTACAACCACACAATGACACATCAAGTTTTTGGCGCCGTTGCCGGGTAGTGAAAATTTAATCTTGATTTTTATTTGATATTTTGGTTTTTAACATTAGAATAATCCAACCCTTAGGATTAGTGTAATTTAGATTAGTTATTTGTTTGTTCAATTGTTTATTAGTTTAGTTGTTTGCGTGTTTAATTGTTTTCTAATACACTGTTCTGGTCGATAACTTGATACGGCGTATCCACTTCCATTGGATACGGTGTATCCAACTTTCTTATCCAATACAGCGTATTCACTCAACAGATTAATATGGCATATTCAGATAAATTAAATACGACGTATCAATCATCTGATATAATAACAAGGAAGTTTTTCATACACGAACTTAAAAGTTAAAATTCTATATACGCCTTTTTCCAATTGTAACTACTGATAATTTTTTGGCAATTTTCAGTAACAATGACAAAGGTGATCAAGGAAGGGTTCGAGAAATTTGAATCAAGTGATGAATCGGTCGCTTGCAATACATCACTTGAAGTTTTTCATAATGAATTCAACCGATTGAACAAAATGGATGAAGACTTGTTTACTTACAAGGTTGAAATTCCTGAACTTGCTAACATTCCGCGCAATTTAAAAGAAGAAGATGATTTAGAACAACGGATGCCACATGAATATGAAGATGGCTTGGAATATGATCCATCTAATGTTGAATTTATTGAATGGTTAGCTTCAGTGTTTTATAACTATGGAACAATGGATTGGCATAAAAATAATGCATTATGGATTTATTAGGCTAGATGAGATGATGAAGTCGAACTTACTGATGAGGAAACATCCGATTCCGATGACAATGATGAAGTTGCCACAATCTTTAGGATCGAGACTAATGTGTTCGACTTCGAGAAAGCTTCGGGTTTAATTATCTTTTACAAATCGATCCAGATGTCCTTACTAAATATATTAAGGGATTCAAGACTTATGACGAATACAAGGATAATTGGATTTATGAATGGAATAAAGATGTGTCATGGGTACACGAAAAGCCATGGACGGATGTTGGAGCATAGAAAGAACTCACACCTGTTAAACATTATTACAAGCCTTTTAATTATAAAAGTGGATGTTTGGAATGGCCAACCTACAGCTGGAGAGAAGATAGATATTGCAATGAAGGAAACTTGCCTGGAGCTTACATAGTTAGAAACTCGCTCCATTATCAAGATCTTGAATGGTATGAAGCCTTAGAAGATGGCGAGCTGAAAGAAGAAGCTTTAAAAAATAAAGCCATCATGGAAGGAATTATTGTGGAAGATGATGAATCAAGTAATGAAGGTTGGAGAAGATAGGACGACTATGAGATTACCAACCGTGATCATAAAGAAAGAGAATTTGAGATGGAACATGATAATGAAGGAAGATGTGAATTGTTTGATAATCATGAGTTACCGGTTTGCAATATAAGAAAATTCGAGATGATCAAGTATTCATTCGGGGATGATGAAAAGTACGTTGCTATAAAGGAAGATGAATACAACGATCTAACAAGCACTAGCAAAGATGCATGCCGCGTATATCAAGAAATCTTTTGCATGATGGACGAAGGATGAATGGTGATTAGAGACAAGTGAAAGAAACTAAAGAAAAATTCTAACTTAAAGACTTCGCTATAAACAAAAGTGCTTCCTGGGAGACAACCCGAATTGTTATTTATTTTTATCGAGTTTGTCTTCCCAGACATCTATATGGCGTATCCGCTCTATACCATACGACGTATTGAATGTCTGGACGTTATCAGTCCTTTACTTTTATGCACTTTAAAACATTATTGTCAGTTCTGGAAATACGGCGTATTCATGCATATGATACGGCGTATTTGGCAGACTGGCCCGTATTTAGATACTTTTTACAGGTTTCTCAATATTGCGTATACCAGTTTATGGATACGGCGTATTGGTCTCCTGTACATTTTGTTTAGTTTATTTATAATTAACCATATGTACTGAGATAGGATTTTGAATATTTTTCCTATATTTTGCAGTAATATGTATGTGATCTGTAGGAATGAAGGTTTCACGAATTTGAAAATTCTTCATGTTGGGGGCCATTTGATATGGATTCAGTTCCCTTCGAGTTCATTAGCAAATAACTTACAAACTAATGCTTCCATAAAGAGTTTTTATTCTTGCATCAAAACTGCTACTCCTTCCTTTATAGTTGATGAATGTATGATCTAGATTAAGATTCGTGGTCTTCCTTTATACGCTTTGGGATCAAATGCATACAAGAAAGTAGCACATATGTTCGGCAAATTCATGTTTTTTGAAGTTGAGGAATCGACAGAAATGAGTTCAGGTAGGATTTGTATTTCTACTAAGTCGCATAATTTTGTTTAAGAAAAAGTGGTAGTTGAAGTACACGGGGTAAATTATGATGTTCATGTGCATGAGTTAGGAACATGGAACATAAATATTATTGATGAAACACTTGATTCCTCCAACAAATTAGACGTCAATGGTATGGAAAAGGTGGAGGATTCTGTCGAAGAAAATTCTTTGGCCGATTTGAACGACTTGAATGACTTGAAAGAAACTATAAACGAATTGGCAAGCAATGAAATTCAACATCCAATTTGCAAAGAGAACATGAATCAGAAAGATGACATCAACAAAGTATATCCTAAAATTTCAGTTTCCTTGGACCTAAGTCGGCCTCTAGGTTTTGAACATATGAAAAGAGCATCTAGTAAGTGCTCTACTTCTTTTGCTAGATATTGAAAGAAAGACATAAAAGGAGTTTCCCATATTGAAGAATTATCAAGAATTATTGAGGTAGGAGATTCCTTAGGTTTTGATGTTAGAGGGTGTAAAAAAACTCTCAAAATAATGATCAATGGGATTGGCATGAATATAGCTGATAAATGAACATTCTATCCATTAATAGCTATGGTACGAAAAAAATAGAGAAAACGTATTTGGATTAAAGACTTATGTTTCAAGCATAACATTTATTTTCTAGGTATTTAAGAATCCAAAATGACGCGCCTTGAAACCTTTCATCTTAAATCCATGTGTGGTAAAAATAATATTGAATTTACGTGTAGTATGGCTTGTGGTAGATCAGGAGGCCTGATTTCTATGTGGGATCCGAATTCCTTTATTAAAGATTTTTATACATCATCTTTGCATAAGTATCATTAATGATGGTTAAGAGTAAGAGAGATGAGACTAGAGAGTTTTCTTTTTACAAATTTTCAATTTTCAAAAAAGAGAGAAAATAGGGAAGGGGGAGGATACAAATGACAAAAGGTTTCTAATCCTAGTGATTAGAAGGGTATTTGATGCGTATTTTATTTTAAAGAAATAATTTAACAAGTTTTAAATTTATAAAAACTCGTTCATCGATGTCTACACGCACTAACGGGTAGAGAACCCGGTCGTGTGTAGTGTAGGATTGGCAAATCCGAGGTCGTCCCAAGAGCTAAGTTTAGATTAGTTATAATTTGAAATGTCACAGGTTTGAAAATGGTTTTGAATAATTTTGAGAATTAAGACATAAACTAAATGCGAAAAACTAAATTAAGAAGACTATAGAGAGAAAAGCATGCTAACCTAGTTACTTCATTACTACTGTATATGACATGTTTCCTAGTGCAAAGTCTAAGTAACGTTTTGTTAGTGTTCTAATATTGACATATCCGAATTGACGTTCGAGGTCTGTCCTATTGATGAGGTGTCATTTTATACACCATTTCGGGGTCATTTAACCCCTTAAATCATGCAAATATGCCCAGATTATGTGCTTAATCGTTTGTTTTTAGGTTTTTAGCACTTGGATGGCATTTTGAGGAAATACACATGACTTAGGCTCATTTGGAGAAGAAACGGACAAGATTACAAACCTACACCAAATCTCTTGAAGATTTATGCATACAATGCGTGGAGACGGTGTCGCAGGCATAAAGCGACGCCGTCGTGATCTATATGATGACGGTGTCAAGAATCTCGCGATGGCGTCAGGATGTGGCCGACTTAAAGAGATCTAGAATCATCTACGTGGCAACGGCGTCACGATTTCAAAGCGACACCATCACAACGATTTTCCTGTATATATTAAACCGAAATTAGGATTTTAAGTGTGTAACTTTGTATAATTTTAGGGAGATGAACCCTAGTCATTTCAACAACTTATAAGGTCGTTTTTAGGGCCTTAAAACCCTATTGTAACTACCTTTAATCCATGTTTTAATCAAGTAAGATTATTTATCATTAATCATTCAATATGTCTATATGTTGTGCGATTGATCTATATTCTTACTTTATCTTTTACAAGCAAGGATAAACCCTCATTTGTATTTACTTATGATTGCATGAAACTTATGTTGTAGATCCTTTTGATGTTGCTTCTTGTTGATGAATGTGTGTGTTAGGATCTAGAAAACTAGCCATAAGATATTAAATTGGCATAGACGTCTATGGAAATGCGAGTAGCATAGAAAGGATACCATCGCTAACAGTCTTCATACTACCTTACCCCTAATATGGTTGATCCCTCTTAAGTTATTTCATATGCATTTAATATACTCTTAGGGGCCTTGTAATAGTCTTCATACTAACTTACTTGTGCGTTGCCCTAACGAAATATTAAATAGACGGCGAGTTTGTGTAATTCGTTCATGACCTAGGAAATACTTACACAGATCATCGTAAGTGTGACAAGGCAACAGATCTAGGAGAAGCAATCTGAGGAGTAGTGCATGATTAGGTAAATACATCTCTTTATCATAAAGTTATCACTAGTAGTCTTAGATTATATTTAGTTTAAATATTAGTTAGTCAAACCAACCTCTCAAACCATGATATTTACCTGCTTTCTTATAAACATAAAAACACAAAAAGAATCTTCTCTCAACCTCCTCTTAACACGAAGAATTTTTGTTAACCCAATGTTTCGAGGCCTTCCCAACCTAAATCCCCAGATAACAAACAAACCCCTGAGTCTTGCCTAAACTAACACAAACAACCGATTAGGTACACTGCATAGGGAGTTGTAAAACTTTGTGTTGAAGTCTTAACGACACCCGCATCAAGTTTTTGGTGTCGTTGCATGGCGAGTAGTTAGGTTTCGATCATTGTTTAACTTAATTCTACTCGCTTGATTCCTATCAAGTGAGAATTTTAATTCTAGTACATTAGCTTTCTCGTAGTCTATCTTTTCTTTATGTTATTTATTTTGTAATCCATTTTCGCTAACAGCCATGGGAGACGTGAATCCTATCCGTACTCTTAGAGATTACTCCAAACCTAGCCACGAAGGCTACATGAATACCATTGAGCTCCCCGTAGGGAACAATGTGGTACCACTTTGATCCGACACCATCCGGTTGATGCAAAATGGATGCTCATTCCATGGACTTCGGTTCGAGGATCCACACCAACACCTCAAGAATTTCTTAAAACTTGTGGACTCACTTGACCTTGACGGTGAAAACAGGGAAAGAACGCGCCCGCGTTTATTTTAATTTTCCCTTCGCGATCAAGCTAGTAATTGGCTTGAACATCTCCCAGCAGGATCCATCACCACATGGGATGATCTTACTACTCGTTTCCTTACTTAATTCTTTCCACCGGGAAGGACTGCAAAACTCCGCTATGATATCCTGATGTTCCAACAACATCAAGGAGAATCTCTCTCAGAAGCATGGACTCGTTTCAAGGACTTACTCTAAAAAGTCATTCATCATGGCATCGATCTTTGGCTCCAAGTCCAAATCTTTTATGACCATGTCACTCCCGTCACAAGACTAACCATTAACCAATCGGCCGGTGGTAAGCTTCGTAACAGAAACGCCGAAGAATCCTAGGCATTATTAGAGGACCTCACCCTCTATGACAACGAAAGTTGGAACGACCCAAGGGATTTCGCTAAGTCGATCAAGGCAATCTTTTTAGTTGTCCCGAGTATATTCGACCACTGCCTCATCAAGCTTGAGAATCAAGTCCAACGCTTGATGGAATATCATCTTGCTCTAATGCAACCTATTCAAGTGAACAAAATCACTTCTTTATTTAAGATCTGCAGTGGTCCCCACGACACTCAGTATTGCATGAAAAATCCCAAACAAGCCTTTGTTGAATATGCATCCTCGTGTACCGATGAAGCAAGAGGTAAGTGGTACACTTTCAAACCTGAGCAAAAAAATCTTGGTGACACCTATAATCTGTCATGGAAAAGTCACCCAAACCTTAGGTGGAGAAAACCCTAAAATTCCTAAAATAATTTTTCAAACCCACCTAACCGGTTCCAACCCAACGGTCTGAACCGTTCCTTCAACAACAATCCTCAAAACTTTAACAATTAATCAAATCTATAAAGTTTGGTGTCCAACTTCATGGCATCTCAAGACGCTAGATTGTCTAAGTTTGAAGCCGATTTCAAACGACAACAAAGCGAGATGACTAACAAAATCGACACAGTGTTGAAAGCCATCATAGATCGAATGGCAGGAGCACTCCCTAGCGACACGGTTAAGAACCCGAAACTGAACGTTAACATTACAACTTTAGTTTTGTCTGCTCGTTCTTACCTAACCGAAGACCCCCAATTCTCATCTCACCCTTCCACTTCAATCAATGCCATCAAAACATGTTCCAAGGAGGCAAGCCATTCCCAGACAAGTCTGTTGTAAACTAGGATGGGGATTGGAACTAAACAAACTGAAGAACCCAAATCAACTCTTGAAGATGAATTCCAGGATTTACATCTTAACCTACCAGTTCTTGAAGTCCTAGCTCATGCTCCAATCTATAACGCAATGTTAGATAAATACGTGTAGAGCTTAGAACTAGGCAAAAATGGATTAGCATTCATCTAAGGAGAAATATCTGCAAGGATGGAAGACCCCGGGCTATTCACTCTACCCTGTAGATTAGGGGATTCAAAGCCTTTCGACACCTTAGCTGATTTAGGATCATGTGTAAACATAATCCCGCTATACCTCTTCAAGAAGCTTAATATCAGACTATTGGAAGAGACTGACCATATCTTTGGATTGGCTGACGGAACCAAATCTTACCCCGTTGGGATTGTTAAAGACGTAGAAGTCTGCATAGGAAAACTGAAATTGTTAATCGATTTCTACGTAATCAATATGAAGAAAGACCCCGAAACCCCTTTGCTAGTAGGAAGAGGATTCCTAGCAACCGCCAATGCATTAATAGACTATAGAAAAGCCAAAATAATGGTAGGAGAAGGGATCACTAGGTCGGTATTCAGAGTAAAAGGAATCGATTTAGGTAAAGAGGAAGCACCCTATTGGACCACCGCTTGGAAAAAGGGAATCATACAAACCATGACTCGGCTCTGATGGAATAGGTGAACAAACCCCTTATTATGCTAGGAAGGACTTCTTAGATTGTCATTTGCTCGAAGAATGAGAAATTGCTAGAGACCCTAAAATTAATCCCTTCAAGGACGTCCTAGTGTTTAGGCGAATGGTAGAATTCCTATGGGCCTTGCCATTAAACCTTAAGAGAAACATGTGGGAGTCGGAAGACTTAATCAAGAATCCGATCAATTAGGACAAACCACCCAAAGATGGAGATGGGGCATGGCATGCCAAAATTATGATAAGTGATCCGGATGGAGAAAAATTCACCAAAACCCTACAATCAATCCCCACCATTAGAAAGCTCTCCGAAAGAGAATGTCCAAGGGAGATCATCAACTTGCACCACTTCTATGACAGTTGACATGTGACTTCGGGTCTAGATACAAGACTCATAAATAAAGAAAAGCGCTTCTTCGGAGGCAACCCAATGTTTATTTTTCTCGCATATTAGGAGTGTCGTGTGTTTTAATCTTTTCATTTATTCTTTTATGTTTGAATTATTTTGTAATCATGCTTTGTTTTGTTTATAACTTTGTCTTATTTACAATCAAAGTTATTTTGCATAAAATAAGTGTAAGGGAATATATCCGGTTTATAAAAACCAAATTCAAACATTTAAAATAAATTGTTTAGATTAATTCGTGTCAGTTTCGAGTCATATGATTATAATGATTAATTCTAGGATTTTATACAGTGCTTTCTACAGAAATAACTTATAAAATTGCGTGCATGAAATTTCTCTTTAAAAACGAAGAAGAAATCTTCACAGTGCCTAGAGATGGCGTCGGGATTAAAACCTCACGGCGTCGCGACTCCAGCAATGTAAAGATTCAAAAATTTTCAAGTATTTTCAAAAAATAGAATGTACAGTATTTAAAATTTGTAATTCTTTTATAAACATGCATAAACCTATAGTTACATCATTACTCTCATCCTATCTTTACTGCTTTTATATAGTCAAAACCCTAAATTCTCATTATATATATATATATATATATATATATATATATATATATATATATATATATATATCTGTTTTCTTTTCCCTTTATTCGTTCATACGGGTACTTCTATAGAACATTGGGGACAATGTTCAACTTATGTGTAGGGGGAATAAGCCTTAAAAACTATTCCTTTATTTTCCATTTGCTTGTTCATTAAAATGATGGGTAATATATCAAAACATAACATAAAAAGGTAATTTTGACCAATTTTTTTTTTATGACATATACCGACGAAAACCGAATATTAATAGAGTCTCATGGATAGGAATGTATATGACTATGATAAAAACCCTCAAAATTCCACCCCAAAAATGTGAGGTTCGCCTTTAGATCTTTAGGAATCCAGGTATCTATTTTTGATACCCAAGATAGTTTATACCTTTAGATTTCCCGAGTTAAGGTTCGAATGTAGTCATATGTGTTTATTTCGCCATTACAAATGTGTACGTTTGGTATTTGTCACCTTTTCTGGAGCAATGGTATCGGTATTAAATTATATGAGTGTACCGGTAGTATATTAAATTCTAGAACTTGTTTTTGTGATGCATCCCGAGACCGCATGGTAAGTATTAGGATTTGCTAGAAAAGAGGCACTAGGATTAACCCATGTTTTAAACATGTAATTGTTATTATGGTCACATCGACTATATAAATATCCCATACCCTTGCCATGCACTCATTTTTAGTGAAGGATACCCCTAGTACAACCCTTCAAGCCTATCCTTTTTCACGGTTCTCATAATTTTCTGGTTAAGCCGGACTAGTAATGAAGAGCATTGTTAACCCTTAAACCAATCATTATACCCAAATTGCCTTAGCCTACCTTGTATGTACTCGCTTTTAGTACATTATTGTTTTAACCCGAGTTAATTATTTGATTACATGGTTGCTAAGTCCTTATCCTTATAAATATTGTTTTGCAACGATTGGGATTCATGGTAGTATTCATCTTATGAAGAATTAGGGAAGAAGTAACTTATTACCCCCAATAAAGCTCAATAAGCTCCATGTTATGTTGTAACGTCTCAATTCAGGTCATTAGTTAGATTATAAATATCGAGTATGTAAAAATTCAAGTGTAGGGGTACATCTATAAACCCCCATGATGTATTATATGTTTAAGCAATGGCAGGGCAAAAGTGTGCAAAAAAATGTATATAAAAAGAATGTACATAAAAAAAGGGAGTGAAAAAAATATACAGGGTGCCATTTGCTTATGTCTATGTTTATATTAGAGTCAAGAAAAGAAAAAGAAATAGACTAATGTGGTGTTTTGTAGAGTTTGTATATCTTGTCCAAGTCTTTGGCTTAGCAACCCAACCAACGTGTATTCTTATAAATAATTAGCTAACCCTTACACTCTAAATTCACCCAAAATTCACTCCCTAAATGTGTCCTATTCATTTTAGTTTCCGTTAATGTCATCTTACACCTACACCCCACGACCCTTTAAAAGACCTATTTGACAGTAATGATACTTGCGCCGAGCGGTGGAGGTTTGATCCTTTACCAAGCCTATGGTAATTTATATGCTATAGCAGGTAATAAGTGTTGATTTTTTGTTTCCTAATTATGTTATAATTTATTATACACCCGAGTGAAAGAGAGAATCCCAAACACTTATGTGAGGTGCTAGTATATACTTTTCGTGCTTTTAATTACGAGGTCTAGAAGGTTGTGTTGTAAAATGCTTTTAAAGAGTAGGTTAAATGACCCTAATACTGCTATTGTCTAGATAGAAAGGCCCATTTGCTTGAGGACAAGAATATCCTAAGTGAAGGGGTATTTGATGAGGAGTCATTTTATACACTATTTCGGGGTCATTTAACCCCTTAAATCATGCAAATATGCCTATATTATGTGATTAATCGTTTGTTTTTAGGTTTTCAGTACTTGGATGACATTTGGAGGAAATACAATTACTTGGGCTCATTTGGAGAAGAAACAGACAAGATTACGGACCTACACCAAATCTCTTAAAGATTTATGCATACAGTACGTGGAGACGGCGTCACAGGCATAAAGCGACACCATCATGATCTATATGGTGACAGCGTCAGGAATCTCGAGACGGCGTCAGGACGTGGCCGACTTAAAGAGGATCTAGAATCATCTACATGGCGACGGCGTTAGAATTTCAAAGCGACGCCATCGTAGCGATTTTCCTATATATATTAAACCGAAATTAGGGTTTTAAGTGTGTAACTTTGTATAATTTTAGGGAGATGAACCCTAGTCATTTCAACAGCTTTTAAGGTCATTTTTAGGGCCTCAAAAACCTATTGTAACTACCTTTAATCTATGTTTTAATCAGGTAAGATTATTTATTATTAATCATTCAATATGATTTCATGAAACTTAGGTTGTAGATACTTTTGATGTTGCTTCTTGTTGATGAATGTGCGTGTTAGGCTCTAGAAAACTAGCCATAAGATATTAAATTGGCATAGACATCTAGGGAAACGCGAGTAGCGTAGAAAGGATACAATCGGTAATAGCCTTCATACTACCTTACCCCTAATATGGTTGATCCCTCTTAAGTTATTTTACATGCATTTAAAATACTCTTAGGGGCCTTGTAATAGTCTTCATACTACCTTACTTGTGCGTTGCCCTACCTGAATATTAAATAGACGGCGAGTTCGTGTAATCTGTTCATGACCTAGGAAATACTTACACATATCATCGCAAGTGTGACAAGGTAACAAATCTAGGAGTAGCAATCTGAGGAGTAGTGCATGATTAGGTAAATACATCTCTTTATCATAAAGTTATCACCAGTAGTCTTAGATTATATTTAGTTTAATTATTAGTTAGTCAAACCAATCTCTCAAACCATGATATTTACCTGCTTTCTTATAAACAAAAAAACACAAAAAGAATCTTCTCTCAACCCTGTAGAATTCTGTTAGCCCGTGTTAGAGCCCTTCCTAACCTATTCCCCTAGAGAATGATAACAACCCCCGAGTCTTACCTATACTATACTACAACGATTAGGTACACTACCTAGGGAGTTGTAAAACTTCGTGTTGAAGTCTTAACGACACCCGCATCACCTATACTTTCAAGGATCCTAATTGCTCGAAAGTCTCGATGTTAAGGTATCCTGGTTGTAGCTATTAAGTACCAACTATCGAAAAGACTTGTCTTTAACCTAAATAGATTATTAACCTCTCTAAAAGAGTTTATGCGCTTCTTTTAGTATTTAGGGTAAGTAAGGCGGTGATCGGATCGATTTCTACACTAGGATAGATTCAAACTTATCCTAGAACCTTTGTAATTCTAAATTCAATGGTTTGCCTAACAAAAGGGCTAAACGGATCAAAACTACCTTTCAATATTGCCAAATTGCAGGATCTATGACAAGCTATAAGGATATCTAATAAAACGATAATTAAATATGAAACATTAATTAATAAATTAGTAATTAACTAACTAGGCCAACACTAGAAGTGCTTAGCCACTCATGGTAACAGAATAGTAAGAAATAATAAAGGGATTCATTGATCGAAAGCTCATAATTCTTACATGATTTATTTATAAATGATTAAATACAAAACTAAGTAAAGTGATTTCTCCCTTGTGTTAATACAAATAATATCTAAAAATGTTATTTATATTTTTTGACATCTCAACGTTTTGATAATAACAAAATGTAAAAACGTTTATGATAAAAATAAACGTTTAAAATTATTAATCGTAAAATTCCATTTCTAAGATTGGTGATCACTTAAGGTATGTAGAAACAAATCATTAAGCATTATTAGTGATCAAGAAAATATTTCTTCCTTAACCATCACATTTTTACAAAAGTATTTCTACAAAATAAATATACAAAAATATTTTTTAATAAAAGAAAATGTTTTATTTAAATAATAAATTTTGAATCTGGTTTTTCTCCCAAAATGGAAGCTTCCATACCAGATACAACCTTCCTCACAAAAAGACAAAAACAGGAGTGTTGTCTAGTGGCGACCCCCTTATAGGTCTGGCGGCCCCCAGATATATCTAGGACCACCGGTACCGCCACCAGCTAACCATTGGAAATACTGTCTATAAATATTACACTATTTCTGGCAGAAAAACACACCTCTTTGCATGAATTTTTCCAGTCTTTTTTCTCTCTCTAAAAACCTTCTTTCTCTCACTAAATCTCTTGATCATTAACATTGTTTGATCTTGTTTCAAGTGATCCAATCTCTTCTTCTCACCTCTTCTCTCCTCTCTATCAAGTGCAAGAGAAGAACATTCATATTCGCCAAGAAACGAATTGTTATTCAGTGATCTCTCCTCTCTTCTTCTATGTATCAAATCTCTATCGTAATTATCTTGTGTAATTGTATGATTTGGATTGTGTGTAAATCCAATAGTGTAGATCTTGTGATTGTGTAGTGCTTATGATGTGGTAGATTGGTTCTAGCTAAGATTAGGATTTGACATTTAGCTTAGTGTCAGAAAATAACGTAAGCGACATGTAAACGGTTTTTTCCGCCTAAAGGGAACTTGTTGACATAGTGAAATCTCGAGTAGGATGCTTTGGGAGTGGAGTAGGGCGAAGATGAGCTTCATAGCCGAACCACTATAAATCTTAGCATCTTGGTTTGATTGTTTATTTCCTTATCTTTTTATATTATTGTCATTGTTATTTAGTATTAATGTAGATATTTACATTGCTAATTCATATTGTTGATTGGTTGAACATACAACTCGAATCTAAGTATTTTGAAAGAAAACTTTTGAAACGTAAAATGAACCTGTAAACTATTCAACCCCCCCCCCCTTCTAGTTTCTACAATTGATATCAGAAGCCAAGGTCACTCAAGATTTTTAAAATATATTATATTTTAAACCTTGAATCAATCTATAGATTCCAACAAATATCTAGAAGGGCAATCCATGCAAAGACCACCACTTTTTGAAAGTGATATTTTTTTATTGGAAAAATAGATTCGAGAAACATGTTAAATCAAAAGATCTTGATTTTTGGCATTTTATTACTAACGGTGATTTTCAACCTATTCAACAAAATCCAGAAACCTAATTAGATTAGGTTATCCCTTTTAAAAAACAAAGTGACGATCTTAAAAAGAAGCTTGCGAAAAATAATAAAGCCAAAATGGTTATATACAATGCTTTGCCAAGAAAAGAATATGAAAAAAATTTCATGTGTAATACGGCAAATAAAATTTGGAAAACTTTGTTAATCACCCATCAAGGTAATAACCAAGTCAAAGATAACAAGATCGACCTTTTGGTACAAAAATATAAACAATTTGTCATTTCTGAAGACGAATATATAGATAGTGCGTTTGCAAGACTTAATACTATCATTACTAGTCTAAAAGCTATTAATGAAGGTTATTCTAGCAAGAATTATGTTAGAAAGTTTCTTAAGCCTCTAAATCCTAAATGGAGAGCAAAGGTCATGACGATTGAAGAGTAGAAAGACTTAACATCACTCTCACTTGATGAACTCATCGAGAATCTCAAAGTTCATGATATGATCATCAAGAAAGATTCTAAAATAGTCAAAGCTAAGGGAGAAAGAAAATCTCTTGCTTTAAAGGCTAAGAAAGAATCTAGTGATTAGGAGTGTTCGACTTCCAGAAATAAAGATGAAGAATACGCCATGGCGGTTAGAGACTTCAAGAAGTTTTTTAAGAGAAGAGGTAGATTCGTGAGGCAATCTCAGAACGACAAAAAGACGTTCCAAAGAAGCCAAGATGACAAGAACGGTAAATGTGATAGAAAATATTTTAGATGCGGCGATCCAAATAATCTTATTGACACACACACACAGGAATTCAGCATTATGGCAAACATCTTACATCTGCTGCAAAACAGACATGGTAAGATAAGCACAAACTGTCAAATTGAGTCTTCAACGCACCTAGACGGCGCACACGGGGCGTGGTGGCGGAGACTATGCGGATGAGATGATAGAGCCAAATCACCGGCGAGGAGAGGGAGGGAGCACAGGTCAACATATGAGAGGGTAACAACTTCATCAGTGAGGGGGGGGTGGGGGTGACGGGAGGGTGAGGTGTATGTGGGTGGGTATATTCCTGGTTGTGATATTACGATTACGTTAGGATCATAACGTCCTATATTAGCAAAGAGAACTCTTATTGAATAGGATACAAACGAGATACAGAAGATTGGAATAGGTCTATAGGGGGACAACATTGGGTGTTGTACATCGGTGACAGACGGAGGAGACTATTTCACACGAGAGTGAAGACAGCGGAGGGAGAGATGCGATGCACTGCAAGCTTACGAGAGTTGACGTAATCCGTAGAAGTGGTTGTGAAAAGGCGCAGTTTTTTATGTTGGGTGTTATGATACATTTGATACAGCTCTTCTTCTAGACAGAGTTTCTATGAGTAAATCACGGGATGTCGGACAACTCTCTTGACGACACAGGTCTGGCAACTTGGGATGATGCATATTATAAAAGTTATACGTGAGGTTGACAGTATGCATTTACGTAAGGTTTAGTTTTGGGGGGGGGTTGTGATATGGAAGTGAGGTGGACTATGGGAGTTAGAACATTATGAGGAGATTACATGGAGGAGGATGAAGGGGGGGGGGGGCGGGGGTAAATATATGAGAGTAAGAGTGAAATTTGATTTAGTTAGGTGTGGATAATTTGTTGAGATTTGATTTATATGATGGATTTTAGATTGTATTATAATATATATTATTGAATAATGTTGTTTATATAATTTGATATATAGAGATGAAATGAATAGAATATATTTTTGGTGGTTGTTTAATGTGTGTTAGAGAGTGGGTTGGGGTTTGGGTAGTATTTGGGGTTTATGAGTTTTATTTTTTAATAGTATTTTTTAAGAGTTTTAATTAAAGGTGGTTATTTGTATGTTTATGATTGGGTGTTGCGTGTAAGTATGTTTAAATTACTGTGTGGTTTGTTTAAGTTTCCTAATCAGATTACTTCGGTTCAAAAAGGCTCTTTACCACAGCTACTTATAAGCGTTTTCATTAATAAAACTAAAAAGTTAAGTAGTTATGAGAAAATCACAAAAATCACTCTCAAATAACACACAGCTTATTTATTGAGATAAGCCCAGTTCTGGATGGGCTTAGGGACTCTCACTAGCTTGCTCTAATTCAAGCTAGAGCTTGTAGATTCATTGTTCCGACCCTGTTTGAGCACGGGTGTAGTAATCTCTCTATTTTTACTTTATTATCCTGCAGACTGCTAGTTTATTGTAATACAACTGTGGTTTTAAGTTTATACTGCTAGACCTAATTCATGCTTTAATTAAGTGCTTATTAGGATTGAAAATTGCAATAAGATGTTTTTACTTTGTTATTTGATCATCTGTTTTTTAATTAGTTTAAATAAAAATGATTTTGGAAAAGTAAAGGCGTTTTTGAACAAGCATACTAACTCTAAGTTAGTACTTGCTAGTTCATTTAGAAACATTATAACTCCACACTAGCAGTACTAAACTCTAAGTTAGTACTGGTAGTTCACTTTTTGAGGAACAGCACTAACTTAACACTACCCTACTAAACTCCAAGTTAGTACTGAAGTCTTAACTGTTAGTACTGGTTGCTCAACTTGCTTATCAGCTTATATTTCTGCTATTTAAAGATTTCCTTAGCCCTTTTAGAGTAAATAAACCATCTTCATTACTTCCTTTAGGGATAAGTAATTAAGTTTTATTTCTTTCAAAGTATTTTCAATATGTAATACTGTTTGTACTTTTTAGCTATTTATCATTTTAGTTTATTCTAGTTGCTTATTCCAATTACTAAGTGCTTATTAAGGTTAGGTAAACTATGTTTTAGCTTGTTTTGCTATTTATTATTTCTTAAGTCTTGTTAGCCTAGCATTACTAACTCCAAGTTAGTACTGTAGTTTAAAACTTTAGTACTGTTTTTTTTATCAGGTTTAAATTTAGCTTAATTGCTTTTTTTGTATTTGTTTATTTAAAGAGGTTAGTTTACTTATTGATTTGTCTTAAGTTTAATTTCAGCTTATTTGTGTCTTATTGTAGAAGTTTTAAGTGTTTTTGCCATTCCTAGCTTTTATACTTGTTCCAGCTTATCCTCTTTGTCTATTTTTATGTGCTATTGCTTATTTTTATCAATTTTAGTGCCGAATCATTCCTTGTGACATTAAAACACAAATTGATCAATCGTCTGCGATTTCCATTTCTAGCCTCGTTGAACATAACGACCCGGAGTTTCTTCTATACTGCTTCCGGTTTTACTTGAAACCTGAGTTTCTGACTTTGTTGTGTATTTTTATATATTTACATATATATATATGTTTATGTTTATTTACACATAAAAAAGGGGTGAGTTCGCGCGTAACCAGTAATAACCAAGTCAAAGATAACAAGATCGACCTTTTGGTACAACAATATGAACAATTCATCATTTCTAAAGACGAATCTATAGATAGTGCGTTTGCTAGATTTAATACTATCATTACTAGTCTAAAAGCTCTTGATGAAGGTTATTCTAGCAAGAATTATGTTAGGAAGTTTCTTAGGGCTCTACATCCTAAATGGAGAGCAAAGGTCACGGCGATTGAAGAGTCGAAAGACTTAACATCACTGTCACTTGATGAACTCATCGGGAATCTCAAAGTTCACGAGATGATCATCAAGAAAGATTCTGAAATAGTCAAAGCTAAGGGAGAAAGAAAATCTCTTGCTTTAAAGGCTAAGAAAGAATCTAGTGATGAGGAGTGTTCGACTTCCGGAAGTGAAGATGAAGAATACACCATGGCGGTTAGAGACTTCAAGAAGTTCTTTAAGAGAAGAGGTAGATTCGTGAGACAACCTCGGAACGACAAAAAGACGTTCCAAAGAAGCCGAGATGACAAGAACGATAAAGGTGATAGAAAATGTTTTAGATGCGGCGATCCAAATCATTTTATTGGAGAATGTCCAAAACCACCAAAAGACAAGAACCAAAGAGCGTTCATCGGAGGTTCTTGGAGTGATAGCGGTGAAGAAGATGATGAGAAGGTCAAAGATGAGATGTGTCTCGCAGCTCAAGCATCAAATGAGGTATGTTTTGAATCCTCTTACTTTAGTGATGAAAACTCATCAATATATGATTTGGTTTTAGATAATGAATATGATAAAGTGTGCAATATGAGTTTAAAGATAATCACTAAAAACAAAAGATTAAAAGCCACTAGAAATAGTTTAGAAAAAGAACTTAGTATTCTAAAAGAAAAAGTGTCTACACTCGAGAAAAACAAGGGAGTTGATCTCGAATGTGTAAAGTGTCAAATGCTTAAAATTGTGAATGAAAAACTGAAAGAGGAAGCCATTAGATTAACTAAATTTGAAAAGAGCACACATTGCTTAAATGAAACGTTAAGTAATAAAAAACCCATCGGTGATAAATTTGGTTTAGGGTTTAACTCATGTGAAACATCAACTAGCAAGTCTAAGGAAATAAAATTTGTGAAATCTCAAAAAGAAACATCCTCTGGTGGTGGTCCCCCAAATACCATGGGTGGCCCCCTTATAGAACAGACGACCCCAAAGTAATTATGGGACCGCCGGTCTGTTCACCAGTTTTTGAAAAATCTGTTTCTTTTCAAAAAAACCATTTTGGGTCCTAGATCAAAACATATAATGGTAAACAACGTCAAAGTTCCTGTTGCTAATGATAATGAAGTTAAACAATTTTATAAGCCGTCGTTAAAACCTGGAGTTAGATTTTCAATACCCAAATTTAGATCAAAAAATCCACCACCTAGAAGTGTCAATAATAATTGATAAGTGTAAAATACACAAATCTGTTTATACCAAAAATGACCCTAAATGACCCAAAACATACTAAAAATGGCAAAGATATGCTTGTTTTTGTGTTTTGTGTGTGCAGGTACGGATAAGACAAATATCACAAGAAAACCGTCAAAAACAGGCAAACACGGATACGAGAACGGAAGAGTGTGCAAGAGCCGGAAGCCAAAGTCAAAAAGTCAACCCTTAGTCAAAGTTAACACTAGAAGACAAAGACCCCAAAGTTTCAAATTCAGTCCCTTAAGTTTCAAAAGATTATACAAATGGTCCTTGAAGTCTTAATGGGCCCTTTATACCTTAAAACCTCACCCGGATCCAAAGCTCATACCCGGCCCAAAACCCTAAAGCCCATTCCCCTTTTATAAAAGTCCAGGGGCCAATTCTGCCATATTTGAAAGATGTTTAAAACACCTAAACTTTCATAAACTAAAGAGAAGGACCTAGTTTGGC
>BQNB010075087.1:0-31582 GCA_026074375.1 Tanacetum coccineum | reverse complement strand
AGGGAGCTGAAGGTTTGGTAAAGTCATAAAGCACAAACCTAACAATACCGTCACCACAATCAGGGGGTGGTATAAAATCAGAACTGCTATGGCGACATTTGGAACGAAGAGTGTGTGTTTTGAAGCAAACCCCACACAACCAAAGGCCCATACGCTTAAATGTAACCTCAGCCTCGTCAAAAACTGCAAAATTAGTGGCCAAAGTTTGTTTAGTAATAGCTTGCGCATCACCCTTGCAATGTCGGTCACGAAGGTGAGTAATCATAGAAGTTTTGGTAAGCCCGTTTCCACTACCATCGTGGCATCCACTAAGACCTACAAAAGGGCAATGGAAGCGTATAACAGGCATGTTACAACACAAACCAAAGTCGAAACCTTGTCAAAACCCTCACAGAAGCGATGATGCTAGTGTGTGTCAAATAAAACAACACACCCACGAACAACTATAAGGGCCAGCAAGCAAACTGTCCGATAACCAGTCGAAACAACCACAACAACAAACCAACTAAACAGCCTAAACCAGCAAACCAAACACCAATAAACGCAGCAGACGCACCAGCAAACAAACACAACAGCGGACAAGACAACAGGGAGCCAACCTGTTAAGGAACCCGTATCGAACCCGTGTAACTGCACGAAACAGTAGCAAACAACAACAATACAAACAAAATGCAACAGACCCGCGTAGCTGTCCGAGAACCGAAATCCAAAACGAAGACCCTGAAAGTAACCGAGAACCTAACCACCGAATCACCTAATTCCTTAAGCTGTTTTTGGAGTCCAAAAACTGAAACACGAAGCCAAAATCTCAAGGTGAAATCCAACTACTTGATCGAACCAATATAGAAGAAAAGGAGTCGCGGTATCAAAGAAAACCACCCACAATCCAACAAAGGATGTTGAATTAATGTTATCTACGAGAATAGAGGTCAACTGGAAAGAGCCAAAATTCAACTGAAATGTTGAATCAATGAAACAAATGGGATATTATTATTATTATTATTGAAATTTATAAGATTCTGAATTCTAACGTAATTTCAAACATATTATTAAGTTAGCTATGTAATGTGAATTCTAACGTAATTTCAAACATATTCTACTTATTCCTTGTTGGCGAAACAGAGAGAAACAAATACCATTTGGACATAATCCAAACCCTAGGATCATCCTTAAAAGTAATCTTAGCCACATAAATTCATCCTAAATATTCGGTGGCTTTTGTTTTGACCTATTCTTCAACTATTGCCCACGTTTTATAAAAGGATATATCCAGATAAGTACAACAAGTCACTATAGATAATCTATTTTAACTAACTCCCATAAAATGGGTAGTTCAAATTAGAAGTTGGCACCATTTTGCTCAAAAACACTCAGTATATAAACAACCGTATGTACATCGATTTTGTTTACAGTAACATCATTCTTCTCACTTGCCCCCCTTCTTGCTTTAATTATAATCATTTCACTCAAAGAAACATGGCAAACAATCAAACCATGCACTACCTTTCCACCTTGATTCGCCTATGGCGATGAAACAACGCAAACGTGAAAATAACTTGATGAACTGGAAGTGTAATGTTGTCATTGTTATCACAGATTCATATGACGAGGTGGACCTTTTTGAGTGGGAAGGTGTTTCTCTTTGGGAAGAAGATAACAACAAGAACAATGAAATTGGCACGAATGATATTATTGTTGATGTAAGAGCAAATGAATGACCAAATGTTGAACTCCCTGTTAATGGACCATATCTCATCATCTTTCATTCCTTTAATTTCCTTACACTTAATATATTGCTAAATGTATTCATGTCGCATGCAGGAAATTGTTGATGAAGAAATTGTTCGGCATGAAATTGTTGGTGACGAAATTGTTGATGATGGTGTGCCTAAGGAAATGGTTAAGCGAACCAACGTACCTCGCATCAAAATAACCGGTAAAAGAAGGTTGTATCGACTACTTGACGAGGATGAAGACGATGAAGACATTTATGGACATGTTTGAGTTTTAATGAATGTAAACCCTAATGCTATTAAGTATTATGGTATTTTTAACATTGTGTTTTCATGGTTTCATTTGAGTTTGTTTATCAATTCCTTTGTGTTTGTAGTTCCTTTAATAAGGATTAATATCTTATTAATCTAAGTAATGTTCTTTTCATACATATTGCTGGCTCTTCAAAGTTCCTTTGTGTTTGTTTTGTGTTTCTGTTTGAAAACGAATGACCCTTCTACTTCACAATAGCATGAGCAGAAAAGTTTCGACTTGGTATGGGTTTTGCCAAAGTATAGTCTTCATTGTTTACTACAGAATATCATCTTGGGTTGTAGTTTATCGACTGGAAGATTGTACATCATCTTGGGTTGTATTTTATCGACTGGAAGATTGTACATTATCTATCGAATTTCCGATTGACCACTACGTTACACGACTTAGATCAAGTCGATACTTACAAGGTTTTTAATCGACTTAATTTTAGGAAAAGTGGTCGTATATGGTTTCTTAGCATCATTCAAGATTACATTGATGTATGAGGTTACATGTCATAATAATATACTTCTCATCTCTAATTCTTTTACTTTACATGTTTGATCAAGGTTGTATTTCCATGCTTTCTAATAAAATATTTAATGCAAATGAATGTTACACTATTTTGATCATTATATTGTTCGTGCAGTTATTGAAGGTTAGAGGAAAGACCAGTTCTTGCATCCTTAATACACATTTAATCTCATTAAATATTTGGTTTCTCTTTTATACGTCAATTTCTTTATAGGATTTACATTATATGGTACAACTATTTGGTAAAGCTCTTGCTGTATCAATTGTTATATGTCAGACATATATGTTCCTTTTATATGATTTACACTAAATGCTTATCTTGGCAGTAAAACAAGACAATGAGAACCTAACCCATTAATAAGTAAATGACAATACGATTTACATTATATGGTACAACTATTTGGTAAAGCTCTTGCTGTATCAATTGTTATATGTCATTAAATATAATGAGAACCTACATTATATGGTATATATAACCCATTAATAAGTAAATGACAATCCTGATACTAGCTTACTCTCATATTAAATGAGCCTTTTCCTTCCTAAATCAGAATACTACCTTTTTCTCATATCTAAAACCATCAAGTTGGGTTAAGCGATTGAATGCACTATAAGGACGAATGCCCTACTCAGTGTGGTGAAGAACTGTAACCATTTCCATGAATAGTCTTGTTATGATAAAGTAATCCATGGTAACATACTAATCACTTTGGACTTGATTATTACTTACTATAAGTAACTAATCATAACTTCAAATCTTTAAAATATCCAATTAAGATTGTTGTAATATTGAAATTCTTGAAACCTGTAAGTATGTTTTTGTTTTACCTATATGAGTGGTAGAAACATGTAGGATATTAAACTTATTGAAGGATGTATGATATTAATGTATTTGTTTTCACATGTATCAAAATTTGCAAAGACTTCTTTGGGTAATGAGTGACCTCGATCCACTAAATAAATGTACTACTATGGCATTTTAAGTCCGTTTTTGGTTATTTTAGCTCGTTTTTAAAGGTAAAAGGTATGTGTATTTAAGCACATACCACCAAACATAACAAGTTGACCCGCCCAAGCTTATTCAGTTTTTTTTTGAAAATTTTAGATGTTATGCCAATTATTAACTTATAAATAACCATCTACCCGTGCAACGCACGGTAGGGGTGTTCATCGGTTCGGTTTTCGGGTTTGTGGGTTGTACGGTTCGGGTTCATCGGTTTGAAAATTTTTAAAGTTAAAACCAAAACCAAACCAAACCAAACCAATTATAGAATGGATAAAACCAAACCGTACACCAAATTATAATTCGGTTTGGTTTCGGTTTAAACCAAGAAAACCAAATTCAAGTGAACTCCAAAAAATTTAAAAAGTTTCCCCAAAATATAATCTAAAAATTATAATAAAAAGCAAAACATTTCAAATAAAATTAACAAATTAAAAAGTCTTACAGTATGCTCAAGTAAATAAAAAAAAGTTTAAGAACTTAATGAAAAATAATGAAAGCGAAATAAGATAAGATTTTTTCGAAAAAAAGTCTTCAGAAGCCTTATTAGCTTGAATATTTCATCTTTAAGTATCCAAACACAGCTGCAACTTCACTCTTGCTCAGTATATGTGAAATTATATGGATCAAGTAGGCAAAATCTTGTTCAGTTGTTCACGAATATGCATCAATGCTTGATTTGAGAATTGATTAGTTTAAAAGATATTTTAAAAAATTAGAATTGCTAGTTAGGACAATACAATAGAAGTATATATATAATTGACTTTTTTTATGTATATCAAGATATTCGGTTTTTTGGTTTGGTTTGGTTATATTTTTGTCAAACCATAACCAAACCAAACACCAATTAAATACTTCGATTCGGTTTCAAACCAAACCGTACACCAATTAAAATTTTCTGTTTGGTTTTATTCGGTTTCGGTCTGGTTTCTTTTTCGGTTTGTTCGGTGTCAAACCAAACACTGAACACCCCTAACGCACGGGGAGTTAAGATCAACATAGACCCATTATTTGTCATAGATCCAATGAATCAATCTCAACCATCTATTTTTTCATCAAAAATAAAAAAACCCACTTTCCACCTCTTTTTTAAAAATAAAATATCTTACAAACGGTAAATCGTCACACGACAAAAAATACACGATACACTTTCGAGGAATTTTTTTTTGATTTTTTTTTCAGTCACGAATTGCGAAAATCATATATGATTCGTATAACGAATCATATATGATTCCGAAAACGCATCATAATATATTTCATAAGATCAATATGATTCATAAAACATAAAATATAAAATCATAAATGATTTCATAAAATCATATATGATTGTGATTCCGACGAACTTTTTTTCAATATTGTTTTCAAACACGAATTGCGAAAATCATATATGATTTCGAATGACGAATCATATATGATTTAATAAAATCATATATGATTCCGTATAACGAATCAAATATGATCTCAATAAATCAATAATATGATTTTCAAAAATCGATATGAACTTTATAAAAATCAAAAAAAAAATCGTCAAAAAGTACATAGTGTCCGCCCTCTATAAAAGATAATTTTAATGTCTCATACGCGATGTATGTTTGTTTCTGCGTACGATTAACAGTGTGGAGAAATTTAATTTTAAAAATAGATGGAAAATGACTTTTTTGTCATTTTTGATGAAAAAATTAGTGTCTAAATTGGTTCATTGATTCCTATAACAAAAATTGGGTCGTATATGAACTTTGCAACGCACGGGTATTGTTCTTGTTTTTTATCAGTTATATACACAACAAGTTGTGCTTATCTATAGGATAGTTACAACTAATTAACTAACCCTACGGGAATGTACAACAAACTATTGACTGAGTCTATTCTATATTATTATCCTTAACACGCCCCCGCAAGATGGAGGATCCATCGGAGACTCCAATCTTAGAGCGAAAATGTAGAAACAAGCTTCGACCCAGTGGCTTTGTAAGTGCATCACAAGCAGATCTTTGGAAACTTAAGTGCAAACACACGATGGATCCCTCTGATACTCTTTCGCGATCAAAAATGATAGTTAAGTGCCAATGTTTTCATTCCGAAATGATAAACCGGATTTGCACAAAGATACGTACCCCTGTGATTGTCACAAAATAAGATAGAGGTAAGAACTTATACTAACACCAAGTTCATTAGTAAGATTCTGAATCCCACAAAACTCCAGCGCATCAGTTGCAAAGCCTTGTATTCTGGCCTCGTTAAAGTACGTGATACTGCTTTGCCGAGCCGACTCCAGGATATGATATTTGGTCAAGGTATTATTACATACGCGTGGTACCGAACCACATCGTATTCCACCCCAATCAGAATCAGAAAATCCTGTGAGAGTAAGTGGTGAACCATGCTTAAGAAACAGTCCATGATGAACGGTGCCTTTTAAATATCGAAGTACCCGCTTTAAAGATTGCCAATGCAACTGAGTTGGAGCATGCATGTATTGTGATAATCGATTTACAGCGAAAGAGACATCTGGACGTGTAATTGCGAGGTACTGAAGTGAGCCAACAAGTCGACAATAAGGTGTTGGGTCAACTAATTTTGATCCATCAACAAGAGATAATGTATCATCTGATCGTAGAGGTGTAATAACATCCTTAGCACCATCCATGTGAAAATGTTCTAATAAGTCTGTAATGTGTCTATGCTGAGATAAGAAAAGCCCATGTGAAGTAAAAATAACCTCAACACCCAAAAAATGATGCAGCGTTCCAATATCTTTGATAGAAAACTTACTTGATAACTTGTCAACAAAGTGATCCAGAAATTCATTATGACTGCCCGTTAGAACTATGTCGTCCACATAAACCAAGAAGTAGGCTGTGATCCCATGACGATTATAAATAAATAAAGAGGCATCTGCAAGAGACTTTTGAAATCCAAAATCAAGTAAAAATGTTTTTAGTTCAGTGTACCAAGCGCGCGGTGCTTGTTTTAGCCCGTACAATGCCTTTCTAAGCTTGCATATATGATTTGGATATTGTTGATGAACATAACCTGGAGGTTGTACCATGTAAACATCCTCGTGTAATGTTCCATGGAAAAATGCATTGTTTACATCCATTTGTCTTAAACACCAATTTTTTGATAATGCAAGGCACAAGACAATGCGTATAGTTGCCGGCTTTGTCACGGGACTAAATGTTTCAAAATAATCTTTACCTGGTTGTTGCAAGTACCCTTTTGCCACCAGACGTGCTTTGTATTTATCTATGGATCTGTTAGGTTTACGCTTAATTCAAAAAACCCATTTTCAACTAATTGGAACTTGATTTGACTTTGGAATGAGTTCCCAAGTACCATTCTGTAGTAATGCATTAAACTCAAAATCCATCGCCTTTCTCCAAAGGGGGTCTTTGAGAGCTTGGGTTACGTTGAAGGCTATAAAGTTTTGGGGCACTGGGTGGTATGTGGTCAAGTGCATAACAAATTTTGGGTTACGTTTACGAGACCGATGTGGAACGAGTAATGTTTGGACTGAGTGGTGAGCGCCACCTGCGGGGAGTGTTAAGGATGATGTGCGGATTGTAGATGTTTGGTGATTTTGGTGTGGTATGTGTGTCGACAGTCAGTGTCGCTTGATGTTGTACTTGTATAGCGCATGAGTGGAAGTGTAAGAGTGTGTCTGTAGAGTGTGAAGACGACGATCCCGTTGCAGTGAATTCAAATACATACGGCACGTCTATCTGAAAGGCGAGGTCCTACCCATACCGTGATCATGTTAATCTTATACATGAGGCCCTCCAGTATAGCCCATCTCTCAAGAGCTCGCTAGCTCAGATCTTCTCTCTCGCGAGATACTATTGTTAGAATCTGAGTCTGTGAATAGTCTCCCACAATTCGATTAACGTCAGGAGGCGTTGAGGGGTAACATGATGATATACATTTAACTTTCCTAAGACATTGTGAGTGAAACAATAGTCTTGTTTATTTTAAGACATTGCGAGGGAAACAAGTGTCTCGTACCAAAAATAAGAAAACAATGGTCTTGTTTATTCTAAAACATCGTGCATAATACAATGGTCTTTAAAAAAATATAATTTAAATATATATATTTAACTTTCCTAAGACATTGTGAGTGTAACAACGGTCTTGTTTATTCTAAAACATCGTGCATAATACGATGGTCTTTAAAACTTTTTGCGACTTTACATTATACCGTTTTATGTAATTTTGGAAGCCCGTTGCAGTCCGTCGACCCCACTGATTATCCTATTATTCGACTCTGAAGACGACTTTGAACACCCGTCCCATACTGTTGAAACACCTACGTCATCTCATTACGTTTCAATTTTTCGTACTTCTCGTAACTCCTAGGAGTATGCCGATTAATTCGCACACAACTTTAACCCATCACCTCATAACATTCCATTTTTGGAAACGCGACTTTTGAGATTCGACTTATTTTATTTTTGTTACTCCGTTCGAATTTGAAGAAAATACCAAAAAACGAGACAAGGAATGAGTTCCGCGAGGATGGAGCATATTCTAACCCGACGAATTGCTAATGCTATCAAAGCTATTGCTGTCTATGAGACAAGAATCCACATGGCTCACGACTAAATGGATCAAGTTGTACGTTAGGACACCGAGGTGGTAAGGAATGCCAACAACAAAGTAAACGACAAAAGGTCGTGAGAGCTTACATTGCTAGACCAAACAACAAAATTGAATATGTAGGAAAGTTACCCTTCTACAACAAACGTAAGTTGCACCACACTAGGCCATGCACTGTAAAGTGCGATAACTACAAGAGAGTTGGCCATATGAGTAGAAATTGTAGGACACCCGTTTCGATAACAACTATGAGGCCGCGGTGGCAAATTAGAAACCTGAGGTACCTATTATGAGTGTGGAAAATCAGGACATTACAAGAGTAATTGTCCAAATCTGAACTGTAGGAAACTAAAAGGGGGGAGGGGGGTTGAATAGTTTACCGGTTAATTATTCGTTTTAAAACTTTGCTTATAAAATGGTTTGATTCGAGTTGTATGTCAATCAATCAACAATATGAATCACAAGTAAACTATCTAATGTAATGAACTAAATAAACAATAACAATATAAAGAGATAAGGAAAGAAACGATCAAACCAAGACACCAAGATTTATAGTGGTTCGGCTACGAAGCACCTCTTCGCCCTACTCCACTCCCCGAGTACTCCACTCGAGATTTCACTATGTCAACAAGCTCCCTTTAGGCGGAGAAAACCGTTTACACGTCGCTTACTTTCTTTTTCGACACTAAGCTAGATGTCGAGTCCTAATCTTAGCTAGAACCAATCTAAGACTTCACTAAGTCTTTATACACTCACAAGATATACACTCTTGGATTGACACACAATCCAATTTACACAAATACACAATTTACACTATTGGATCTACACACAATCCAATTTACACAACACCACAAAGAAAATATAATAAAGATTTGTGATCTTGAGGAGGAGGAAAGAGATCACTTGATAACAATTCATTTCTAGATGAATACGATTGTTCTTCTCTTGCACTTGATTAGAAGAAGGGAGGAAGAAGGAATTAATCACTTGAAACAAGATCAAGATATGTTAGTGATCAAGATATGTGTTTTAGAAAAAAAGAAAGAAAAGAGAAAAATAGATCTAACCTAGCCTTATTTCGAGAAACAACACCGTTCTCGTCTAACTTATTTCTAAATACCCACTTAGTTCTTATGATTGTCATATTCCTAGGTTGTGGAACTAACTCCCAAATGTCGTTAGCAACGAATTGATTTAATTCTTCTTGCATGGCGACTATCCAACTTTCATCTCCTAACGCTTCATTTACATTCTTAGGTTCTATAGTTGATATAAAACAAAAGAAGTTACTTTGGTTTTGGGCTTGTGACCTAAGGGTTCTTTGGTTAAGGTTTCCTATGACATTTTCTAATGGATGGTTCCTAGATTCCTTAATGTTGACTATTTCATCAATCTTTAAAGTTTCACCCATAATGTTGTTTTCTAGGTTTTTATTTTCGGTGACCTTAATTGCTTCTTCTTCATCTAAGTCATCATCCACCAAGGGTGATGTCTTAGAGGGTAGAGGAGTTTCATCAAATGTCACATTAAGTGATTCTTCGACTTTCCTAGTGTGTTTGTTTAGGATGATGTAGGCTTTACTATTTTGAGAATAACCTAAAATGACACATTCGTATGACTTTGGGTCAAACTTGTTCAAAATGAAGCACTTGCTTCCAAACACTTTAAAATAATCTAATGTAGGTTTCATACCTCTTAAAAGTTCGTAAGGTGTTTTTCCAAGAATGGCTCTAATAAGAATTCGGTTGAGAATGTATGTTGAAGTATCTACGGCGTTACACCAAAATTTTTATGGCAACGATTGCTCATTCAACATAGTCCTACTTATTTCTTGAAGTGTCCTATTTTTCCTTTCGACCACGCCATTTGATTGAGGAGTGCGTGGAGCCGAGAAGTTATGTGTAATACCATTGGCATTACAAAACTCTCCAAATTGCACCTCATTATCAAATTCTCTACTGTGGTCGGTTCTTATTGACACTATTGAACAACCTATTGGTTTTGAATTTGCCTACTAAATATTTCTAATTGATCGAAAGCTTTGGTTTTGTCCTTAAGGAATCTAGTCCAAGTATACCTAGAGTAATCATCTACTATGACTAGGGTGTAATGGTTTCCTCCGTAACTCCGTACGGTGGATGGACCAAAGAGATCCATATGGAGGAGTTCTAAGCATCTAGTCGTTGAGACTATATTCTTAGCTTTGTGACTAACGTGAGCTTGTTTTCCCATTTTGCAAGCATCACAAAAATGTTGATCAAACTTAAGCTTAGGTAGGTTTCTAACTAATTCCTTAGAAGCCAACGATTGAATGAGACGCATGTTTGCGTGACCTAACCTCCTATGCCACAATGTGGAATTTTCATCAATCGTAGCTAGACAAATTTGATCCTTCGGCTTATTTCCTAATTTCATCACATATAAGCCTTTCTTCCTAATACCTCTACCTATGACTTTACCGTCCTTAGTGATTTCACTATCATGTTCAGAGAAAGTTACTCTACACTTATTGTCACATATTTGTCTTATACTTAGCAAGTTAAATCTTAAGTTTATTCAACATGTTTACATTATCTATTTTGAGAGAATCATAGAAATCGCCTTTGCCATGATAGTTACGCCAAAAGATTACTACCAAAAATGACGTTACCTTCATTGTATGCTTGTAAGTGGAAAAGAGCTGTTGGTGCTCGTCATATGTTAGAGCATCCGATATCGCCTTGATCATTCGTTGAGTTCCAAGTCGACTAAGGCATATCTATTTGTTAGTACAATGCCAAACATTTGGTCCCCAATATCTCATGGGTCCAAAAATGTTAGTGTCAAACAAATACCCCCAAAAATCCCCCCTTGCATTTGATGCAATTGGTTGGATGTGAGAATGGAAGACACTTTTTCCCATAGCATGTAACTTTGATGTGGAAAGTTATTCCAAGTTACGGGAAAGCCATGAGGTTGGTTTTGTCGACCAACATGTCATTTTGGTTGCGGTGTTTTAGGACGAGAATAATTATTATTGACTCTTCTAGGAGGTGGAGTTTTTGATCTAAAATTGGGTTTTGAAAATCCAACTCCATGCTTTGACAATGGCTTATATGTGTTTATTCACATATCATTTTTCTTTACTAAAATGAGCTTAAATGACCAAAAATACATGAAAAATGCATTGTATATGTGTATTTTATGAATTATGTCTTGTAGGTAACGGATATATCAAAAATGGACAAAAATAAAGCCAAATTGGTCAAAACCGAGCACGGGATTGGAAGAGCGTGAGAAAAGCAAAGCCGCAGGCGTATTCATTTTTAATGGGTCAACCCGTACCCGTTTCATGGGCCGGGTCAGCCTATTTATATTTGAAGTATATTAATCCTTAGCCTAAACAAAAACCCTCAATCAAAAGTGCATTAACTAAATCCAATCCAATCCATAAACCCTTATCATAACCAGGACCAAGAAAAGTTAGAAAAAGCCTAAGTTCAAACCCATCCCTGGTCCAAGTCAATGTGATATAACAACACAGGGTCAAACTTACTGTGCTTCTTCCCTCCCTCCCATTTTTTACACAAACGTTTTAACACACAGGGTAAATCAATCCAACCACACACACGCCCCTCAAGTATTTCTAGAAGGTTTAAGTTGACACGTCTGACACTACCTTGCCACATTGGCGATCCTAAGCAATATTATTGGATAAAGAGGCGTGGAAGTGATCTAACGATGAATTGAAGGGTTGTTAGTGATCAAGGGCCATGAATGAAGGTCAAGGATGCTCCTCCCCTTCTGGATCCTTCCTCTCATGACTATAAATAGGGATGCAATCACATAGTAGGAATCATCTAGTGTAGGAGTAGAAGTAGTGTAGTTTAGCTTATTTACCAACTTATTATAATTTTCTTTAATGTAATTTTGTTTTTTAAAAGCTTGTAATTTCTTTTAGTATTAATAAAATTCAGTTTCATTTAAATTCGTGTTAAATTCAAGTTTTAGTTTATGCAAATTTGGCTTAAATGTGTTTAGTAAAAATAAAATAAGCTCAATAAGCTCTCCTTTACTTTTTAAGCTAGCTCTAATTCAATTAAGCTTTTTAAAGCTTAACTGAATGAGCTTTTCACCTTAAATCACTCAAAAAGTCAGCTTAAGCTGTTTTGGATGATAAGCCAAAAATGGATGGGCTTATGGTGTTCTTACCAGCTTGTTTACAACAAGCTGGAGCTTGTAGATAAGCTCCTTTGAGCAAATTAGATCCCTGTTAAGCTGGGATCAAGGTACACACTCATTTTTACTGTTTAAGCTTAATTTCTAGTTTTGCTTATTTTTGCTTATTTGTGCTAATTTAGTCTTGTATTAGCTTAATGAATTCAGTTTATAGTTTAGTTTAGCTTGTTTTAAGTTTAAAATGAATCTGTCTTGTTTTTAGTTAAAACTGCTTATAGATTTAGCTTATTATCTAATGCTTATTTTTCCAAAATCTTTGCTTATATGTCATTAATATACTTAGTTCATCATCTGTTTTCAAAAATAAAGGCTTATTTGGATCTGTTTTGGCATAAATTGAGTTGTTAAATATTTAAAGGGGTGTTTGGGTTAAGCAGCATTAACTAGGTAAAACTAAGTGTAGTCTGTTTTTAGTTGTCTTATTAGTATTCATAAGGTCTAATTAAGTCTACAATCTAGTTCTATTAAGTTTAAACTAAGTTTTGTTAAGTTTGGAGGGTTATTTCATCAAAAAGTCATGTCTGCTAGTTTTTTAAGTTGTTTCAAATTGCCAATTTGTGAAAGTGATCTTAAGGTGCGAGTTTAGAGCTAAGAATAGGTTTCAACTGCATCATTGTGCATCTGTTTGAGTCTTTTGTTCTTGAAATAGCCTTGTAAAGCATTTTAGCTCAAAGTCAGTCAATGTCTAGTTAATTTGTAGGTTGTTCTTAAATGTCCAATTGTGCAGGTGATGTGTGGTCACATACTTGCTTAACTTTGGTTAATTTTCATTGAATTTAGCTTAATGTGGTGAGTTTTAAATCTGTTTTAAGTATTTAGAGTTTCAAAAGTGATTTAGAGCCTTAAATTTTAGTTGCAAATAGTCATTTAAATTCAAAAAGCCAAAAGAAAGTATGCCAAACTGTCACTTTCATTTCATTTTTCTAGCTTATTTGATAAATTAGCCATTTTCTTAGTCTAGCTTGTTGTGTTTTCAAAGTACCAATCTCAATCTGTTTTCACTTTTTAGCTTAAGTCATAATGCTTATTAGTCTTTTAGCTTAGCTTAAAAGTAGTAGTGTAAGTCCTTTAAACGCCTTTTAGAGTCAATTGTCTTTGAGCTTCTAGACAATTTTCAGCTTATTTTGTTAGCTTATTTTTGGGTATTAGTTTTATTAGGTCTAGGTGTAGGTCTATTTTTAGCTTATTTGAATTTCCTTTGCTTATCAAGTCCAAATAGCCAAACAAGCTTTAGCTAAAATTGATGTAGATTTAAGTTTTTTAAACTGTCACTTTTAAGTAGCTTTTTCTAGCTTATAATTAGGACCTGTTAAAAAGTTCATTTATTAAAGTTTCTTAGTTTTGCTTATTTTATAGCTTTTTTCAAAAAGAAAATAAAAATAAAAATGTTTTGCAAAAAGGTAGGTCACAGGAGTTGAACCTGTGACCTCTCCCTCAACATCACCACACCTTAACCAACACGCCCTTGGGTCTTTTTCATAATGTCTTGCACATTAATTCTTATAGTTTCTATAGTATTTAGCTTATTAGTGCTTATTAGATTTTAGCAGCTTATTTCCCTTTTTAGCTTTTTGAGTAATTTTTCTTTGAAAACCTCCTTTTTAGCTTAAAGTATTTTTAAGAATTTCCTAAAAAAATTTAGAATTAAGTTTAGTATTCTTAATTTCATTTTTAGAATTATTTAGTTTAAAAAATAGATTTAATTAGATTAAAAAATCAAAAAATATTTTCTATCTTTCAAAAATTAATTTAAGTCATTTTAGATTAAGAAATTTGCATTTTAAGTTTTTAAGGATTTAATTTGTCATTTTTAGTTAATTAGTTAGTTTATTAATTAGTTTTAATTGATTTAATGTCGTTAAGTTTTAAAATTGCTTTAACCATTCTAGTTAAAGCGAGCCTTTATATGCATCCCCTTAAGGCGTTTAGTAAGATTTGAGAAACCAAAACCAGAAACCTAAATGACAATCAAGCTCGCTATACAACAATGAACATTAGATTTCATTATCACCTCTTCACACCGAGGAGACGATACCCGTAGTTGATTACTTATATTCTTTTCTAATAAGTATTTTTGTGAGGTTGAAACCTGCTTATTTATATGTATTATATTTATATGTATATTCATACATATAAAATATATTATACATACATCTAATAATAATATACAAATACAAATAATATATATTATATAAAAATATAATATATATATCTATATATAAAAATATATACTATATATATTATTGAGGGTTTATAAGTTTGATACTTAAAACAACGAATATCAAAATGACGCCCTGCCTGGAGAGAATGTGTAGTGAATTTTACGGATTGTTCCAGTTCGAGAGCCTTGAAGATCCTTTCCCCGTGAAAGTTTTTGTTTTATTTTATATAAAAATACAAAAATATTTTATACTTCTATTTTTATTTTCTTTTATTTTAATATTGAAAATAACCATGTTGTCAATTGTTAAATTGGCTCACCTTTAGATTAACAAACTATAAGAGAGGTATAAGTAGGGTCGAAGTCCTAGCCACGAAACTTTTACCCAAGAAGGAAAGGTTTTTAAAAACGCTTCGCGCTTACCCGCTCCTCCCTTCTTTGTCGCGTTTTCTAGAGAGCTAATACCGTGCCCCTTTGACTATCGTTTACCAAAAATAGTTTCTTTTCTTTAATTTCTATCCTTATGTATTATTTTAAAATCTCTTAAAATATTCTTCCTCTATCCTCTTATTCGATTAATTCTTATTCTCTCTAACCCAACTTCTCTGATAATTCATCAACATGTTCTTGGTTTCGAGTGCTTCGTGTATGGAGTATCCAGTTTAAAAAAAACAGTGGAAATTATCGGCATTGTACCAATGTGAGTTTCGAAGATGAGCCCGTCTATGACTCTAATCCAAATTCTTATAATCAAACTCCTGATTTTTCTAACCCACTTCCACACCACAACTACGAGACAGACTCGAGGTCCGACACGGGAGCAGCTTTTCAAGCAGAATTTGCAAAACTTCAGCAGAACTTTGAACGATTTATGGCTCAGCAGAGTTGCTCATACTGTGGTGGTCCTTTTAACGGTGGAAATTGTCCATAGTTTAGCATTTGTAGGAAGCCTAAAACAGTTTGATACCATGACCCTAATCCTTTTCCTTACAATAATACACCTAACTTTTATGATCAACCTCCACAGCCCCAGTACCAGCAATACTCGTGTGAGTTATGTGGGAACGATTCTCACTATGGTTTTGATTGTCCGCCACGGCTCCCGCTTGTCTATGAGCAGGAACCAAGCTACAATCAAAACTTTGGTGATAATTATTATCCATAAAATTTACCGAGTTTTCCACAACAATATCTTTGTTGTGAAAACTGTGGGGGTCCTCATGAAAGTTTTCAGTGTCAACCGATGAATCAAAACTACTTTGAGCCTAATTCTAACTATTTCGGATTTGACCGACCCTCGCAGTATCCCATCGATCAATCACCTCCTCAAGAAATGAGTATACAAGATATGGAGCTTCAGAAACAGCAGTATTTAGAGGAAATGCAAAGTATAAATAATCAAATTCAGATTAAAGATTATCGTAATGAGAGAATAGATATTCATTATAGAAGGGAATGTGAAATTAAGATTGATGAGCTTAAGCTAAATTTCAATAAAATGAGTATTGAAATTAATAAAATCACTAAGGAGAAAGAGCTTTCGATAACGAGAGCAGGTACTAACTTAGTACTCATAACTTCCTAAAAAACCTTCGTGACGTTTCAATTTTACTTGCTATGATGACGATGATGACGATGAGGAGAGAATTATGCCTTTGAGTGAAGTTATTTCTCAACTTCCTCCGTCTATTGTAATCACCACTTCCCCTCTCGTCTTACCAATTGAGGATCCCGAGGACTCACTCTCATCCATGGAAATGAGAACTTAGCACTATTCTGAAAATGTACGGAATCAGACGAATTCATAAAGTCTCGTGTTTGAGGACCTTGTTTCCAATCCCAGTGTATTTCCGAGGATACATCCGGGATGATTAGTGAGTGTGATTTAACCTTCGTGTGATGATTTCTCTCCCATTAACATTCCTGAGGGAAAATCTGTGACTTTCTCTAACCTCTCTTCGATTCAAATGAATATTTTACCTCTAGTGATAACGAGTCACTATCCGATGAGGACGTTTTGGAAGATAAGGTTAAAATTTACTCAAACCCTCTTTTCGAATTCGATGACGAATATATCTCTAGTAACGTAAATCCTCTTTTTGATGAGGTGTTAGAGACCATCGAGAGTATGACTCTTATGTTTCTAACCTGATACCGACTTTTGCTTGTCACACCTCCGTTCGATGCTAAATGAGGATGAGTTCGACCCAGGAGGCCGAAATTGATGAGAATCATGCTTTTCTAGATTAGTGATATTTTCACAGATATGTGGAGCAAAACGGTTATCACGATTCAGAGGGAGATATAATCTATCTTGAGAGTTTGCTTATAAATGACACTATCCCTAATCTCCCTCCTGAGGTATTTTTAGATCATGAACCAAAAAGCTTAAATAATAAACCTGATAATTTGACAGGAGTAATGAGAGTCACAGCAGTTTCACACCGTTAGCGAAGTTGAGTCATTCATGAGAAAACTTTTTCTCCAACATATGTGAGGTTACCCTTTGAGGATCGCCATTATTTTTCTCTCACATTTGTTATCAGAACCTTTCTTCCTTATCTCACTTATTCTGTGAATTCTCCTTTTCTTCTCTCTTCCAGGAGTGAGGATACCAGTTTTGACCCCAGCATCTCTGCTTTTAATTCTCTAGAGCCGGTGGTATCTCATCGGAGTAGAAATTTCATGTGCTTCAATGTTTATCTAGACATCTTGAATGAAAGTCCGATGGAGATTTACTCTTCCACATGTTTCGTCCCTAATATCACGATGATATGGGGAGAGTCAAGCTAGAGACTCGCACAAAAACAAACGCTTCGTGGGTGGCAACCCATGCTTATCCCTAGTAGTATATTAGTATAAAATAGCTTAGAATAAGTGTTGACGCTAGGGAGTCTCGCTCTTCCTTGCTCGTGTTCGTGGTTTGTGTTTTAATGTCCAGATTTCCTGGATTATGAAGACCTCGTTCTCCCGTGGTTTTGTCCATCTTAACCTCGAGCTTCAATCATTTGTATGCTTATATATGGAATCCGTACTCCTAGATCTTATTGAATTAACAATTATCTATTAGCATAGTTAATAAAACGGATTTAGATTTAACAGTATAGACCCTATTAAACATTGAGACAATGTTTAGTTCAGTAAGGGGGGATCTTTCATTGATTCTACTTGCATTACCTTGTACCTTACTAACGACCGTTTTAAACCAACTAAAATACTAAAAATGAATGTGATTTTTTATGCCAAAATTAAAAAAAGTTTCAAAAATAAATAAGATTTTGACAACACGTAGTTTTGTCTATTGAGTATAAATTTTGAACTTGATCGGAGCATGTTGGTTGCCCTAGCTTGGCCCCTAACCTAGTATAAATTTTAAGCTTTTGCTAGTCTTTTATACAAGAAGCTTTAAACCGCAAATTCTAGCTTTAAAAACCCAAGAGTTTGTAAGTTTCCATAATAGACTTTAAAAATGCAAAGCTTGATTTTATTAGACTAAGCATTCGCTGACTTTTTATTAAAGATTTAAAATTAGCAAAAGCATGAGAAACAGATAGAGTTATATAAGATTAGATGCTAAACCGTGGATAGTTGGATCACTTTAGAGCTCATAAGAGGTTAATTTGTGCTTTTTGCTCCATCAGCTTAATAAACGAACGTTAGATTATAGTAAAAATAAAAAAAGGTTTCGTTTTCTTTGGTTTTGCGATTCATAGATTTAGATCATCTTTCGTAGAAAAGGATTTTAGTTTCCTTCTGGTGAAAGTAAGGTACACATCAAAGTTTGTCAAGTGTTGTGTGTAAATAAGGCCAACCGATTCTTGATGCTTCTCTACCGTTGTCTATGTAGTTTAAAAGACCGACAGGACTTGAAATTTGGCTAGAAATAATAATTAATTAATAAACCTAAGCCGAAATAAGACTTCTAGATCAGGACTCGGCTCGCATACCGATGTGGACAGTTGTTTAAAAAGGGTGTGAGGTAATAATAATAATAATAATAAGAACTGTGGGCTGATAAAGAGTTAACTGTCTCTGTCGGATTCGCTGCCGTTAGTGGCAGCTTCAAAAGAAGGCCCATAGTAAGAATAATAAATCCGAGACTGATAAAAGTTTGCTGCATCTGGTCGGTTCGCTCCCGATGTTGCAGCCTTCAAAAAGGTCGAGGATCTCCTGGTCGAAATAAGACTCCTGGACCATGGTCGGCTCGCATACCGATGTGGCAGTTGTTTAAAGGACCTGGGAGGGGGGGGGTTAATAATGTTGCAATAATAATAATAAGAACAAAGCCAAATTTTGACTCCGGGGTTGGGTTTTTTATAATTCTAAATTAAGCCTCCTCTCTGGAACTCGTAGTTGAGTTGTTTCATATTGAAATGAAAAAGGACAACGACCCTAAATGCATGCGAAATTATAACCTTTAATGTGGACCTTATTCTCTACCATATCGTCTTCTTTGGAAAAGGATTTCAACTAATTGTGGACCTATAACCAGATTTACTTTATAAGGCCATAATTTAATTTGTCACAATAATAAAAATAAAATTCTTAGAGGATTTTATGAATAAGGGAGCGGAAAAAATAGGTTTAATGCGTACAACAATTTCAATTATGAGTAGTATTATCATCTTAGCTTGTATTTAACAATGATTTCGTTTTTAAGCTTGGTTGGGGCGGGTGAAAAATCGAGGACGATGAATTTATCCTTTTAGTGTATCTTGTTCTGTGATCCTTAAAGTTATCATATAAAAAAAATAAAAAAATTAATAAATAAATAAATAATGATAATAATAAGTGTTTGCATATATATAAAAATGGTAAAACGGGGCATTTTAAACTAGTGATTTCTTAATCCCCTTAGATGAACACTTAGCTACTTTTCGAGGTAATTAGTCTAAGAGGGTTGAAATTTTTAGTTTTCTAAGTATGTGTTTATGACATTGCGTGAGGTCACTGCAATAGCTTAGTATGGGGATTTTTGATATGTGTTTAATCACATATCACTTTTTCTTATTAAAATGAGCTTAAATGACTAACAAAACAAAAAATACATTTGTATTTTGTTGTATTAGTGAATTTGATTGTGCATGTAACAGGGCTATGATAGTGAAAAAGGAAAAAACGAAGCCAAAACGAACAAAACCGAGGAAGGGATAGGAAGAATGTGAGAAATCGAAGCCGAAAGCGAATACATCTTTCAATGGGCCAACTCGTACCCATTTAATGGGCCAGATCAACCCATTAATTGATATTAACCTTAAGCCTTATACATTTTAAATACAAGTCCAAAATCCATATCCAATCTAATATCCAAAACTGTCCAAGGCCCAAGATGAAGAATAAAAGCCCAATCCAGGTCAAAAAGATAAAACTCATGGGTCAAAGTCAATTAATATTAAATCATGGATCAAAATTACTTGTCATTATGCTCCTATATCCTTCCCCATCGACATCAGTTGAACTACTAACTACAATTCTCCCATTCTTTACACAAGGACGAATAACACAGGGTAAATTCCTTCACTCCATGTCCTCAAGTGCTTCTAGAAGAACACCTGGCGTGTCTGACACCACCAATGACATGCTGGCGATCCCAAGCACTATCATTGCTAAAAGGCGTGGAAAGTAAACAAGGACTAGAAATTGAAGGATTAAGTAGTTGTTATGATCTAAGTGGCTATGGATGGATGATGAGAGACGCTCCTCAAGGGCCTAGAAGCTTCACTTCATCACTATAAATAGTGACGCAATCACACAGTATGAATCATCTAGTGTAGGAGTAGGAGTAGTGTAGTTTAGCTTATTTACCAGCTTATTGTAATTTTTCTTTACTGTAATTTTGTTTTTAAAAGCTTGTAATCTCTTTTAGTATTAATAAAATTCAGTTTCATTAAATTTTCAATGTTAATTCCAGTATTATATTTTAAACAAATTTGGCTTAAATGTGTTTAGAATAATCAAAAAGCTCATTAAGCTCTCCTTAACTCTTAAGGCTAGCTCTAATTTCGCAATTAAGCTATTTTAAAGCTTATTGAGTGAGCCTTTCCATCTTAAATCAATCAACAGACATATTAACTGTTTTGGATGATAAGCCAGAAATGGATGGGCTTATGGACTTTACCAGCTTGTTTTCAACAAGCTAGAGCTTGTAGATAAGCTCTTTTGAGCAATTTAGATCCCTATTTAGTTGGGATCAAGGTACACTCACTTTTACTATTTTCTAGCTTATTTTCTTTACAGCTTATTAAACTGCTTATTGTTTGCTTATTATAGTTTATTTGTGCTTATTCTATCTTGAGATGGCTTAATATGTTAGTTTATAGCTTAGTTTTATTTTGAAAAGAGCTTATTTGATTCTGTCCATTTTCTTAGTTAAAACTGCTTATTATTATAGCTTATTAAATAGTGCTTATGTTTCCTTATTTTGTGCTTATTTATCATCTAATATCATTGAGTTTAATCTGTTTTCAATAATCCATGATTAATAAGGTCTATTTTAGCTTAAAATTGGATTTTAAAAGTTTAAAGGGGTGTTTGGCATAAACAGTCTTAACATAAGTTAAGACTGCTAGGGTTATTTTTTGGGATTAAGTTAGATTGCATAAGCTCTAATTTGGTCTTAGATCTAGTTTTCATAAGCTCAGGTTAAGTTTTGTTAAGATTTATAAGTTGTTTTCTCAAAAACGTATGTCTACTAGACTTAAGACTGTTATAACACTTATTAGATAATTTTCTAAAGCATGAATCTGAGGGTGTAGTTTTTTGTGTTCAAATTTGATTCTAAATGCAAACATATAAATCTGTTTCAATTTTATAGTCCCTTTGAAAAACTATTTTTTAGAAACTTAGTTCAAACCCATTAAGTTTTTGATAGTTGTTGTTTAAATGAAAGATTTTGCAGGTCTTTTAAGGTAATTTCCTAGCTTAGTTTAGGTTAATTTTTGTTTCATTTAGCTTATTGGAGTCTATAGTTAATCTGTTTTAAGCTTTTAAATTGTCAAAGTCATTTTCGAGTCTTATTTTTAAGTTGAAATTCTGTCATTTTCATAAAGCCAAAAATATTACTGTAGACTGTCACTTTTATGTCCTTTTCTCTAGCTTAATCTCCTAGCCAATTTTCTTTAGCCTAGCTTGTTTGTGTTTTTCAAATACCAATCTCAATCTGTTTTCACTTTTTAGCTTAAGTCATAATGCTTATTAGTCTTTTAGCTTAGCTTAAAAGTAATAGTGTAAGTCCTTTAAACACCTTTTAGAGTCAATTGTCTTTGAGCTTCTAGACAATCTTCAGCTTAGTTTGTTAGCTTATTTGTGGGTATTAGTTTTATTAGGTCAAGGTGTAGGTCTATTTTTAGCTTATTTGAATTTCCTTTGCTTATAAAGTCCAAATAGCCAAACAAGCTTTAGCTAAAATTGATGTAGATTTAGGTGTTTCGTCACTCTTGGATGTCTTTTTCTAGCTTAAAAATAAGTTTGGTCAATAAGTTCATTTATTAAAGTTGTTAGTTATAGCTTATTCTTTAGCTTTTTCAAAAAGAAAAATAAAAAAAAAATTACCAAAAAGGGTGCCACAGGACTCAAACCTGTAACATGCCCTTCACACACACAACACCTCAACCAACTCCCCGGGGTCTTTTTTGTTTGAACATATGCACCATTTATTATTTCCCTTTTCCAATTTTGATTATTTAGCTTATTGTAATTTTCACAGCTTATTGGAATAAGATGTGAATTTCGTTTTTCTTTCTAAACCTTTGTTATCAATTCTAGTATTTTTCATTTAATATTTTTAATTGAATTTTTAATTTAAAAAACTTTAAAATTAGTTTAAAAAATAATAAAAATATAAAAAAAATATATTTTCTGTCTTTTAAAAATTAGTTTAAGTCATTTAGGTTTTAGAAATTTGCATTTTGAGTTTTTAGAGTCTTATTTCGTCTTATTTGGTTAATTGGTTTGACTTTAAATTGTTTTAATTGCTTTAAATGTCATTAGGATTTTTAAATTGCTTAAATTTTCTAGTTTAGCGTGCCTTTATATGCTTCCCCTTTGCGTTATTAGATTTAGAAACCAAAACCAAAACTTAAATGACAATCAAGCTCGATTTTCAACATGAACGTAGATTTTCATTCACCTTTCACCGAGGAGAACGATACCCGTGTTGATTACTTATTATTCTTTCCTAAGAATAATTTGTATGATACTTTGCTTATGTATATGTATTTTATATATATTATTGAGGGTTATTTGTTTGATACGTATTTCTACGGTTATCAAAAAATGACGCCGCTGCCGGGGAAATGTGTAGCGATTTTTACGGGATTGTTCGTGTTCGAGCTTTGAAGACCCTTTCCCCGTGAAAGTTTTTGTTTTATATTAAAAAACCCACTGACAAATATTTTTCTATACTATTTTCTTTTCTCATTTCCTTTTATATTTAAATATTATAAAAATGACCATTTGTTATTTTCTCGTTTCCGGCTCATCTTAATTAACAAACTATAAGTGAGATCATAAGGAGGGTCGATCCTAACGAACTTCGGGATCCGAAGGAGACGGCTTTTAAAACGCTTTCGCGCTTACCTGCTCCTTCTTGCTTTTGTAGCGTTTTCTAGAGAGCTCCGTTGCACCTTTGAACTTTTGGTTACCAAAATATTTTAATTTATTTTCCTTATGTATTCTTTTAAAATATCTATTAAAATTCTTCTTATCTCTTATTCGTTTAATTCTTATTCTCTTACCCTCTTTAATTGATTAATTATTTCAACATGTCTTGGTTTTCAAGGTGCTCATGGTGTGGAGCGCCGTTTATACGATGGAAATTGTTCAGGCGTTATTACATATGCTTTTGGAGATGGTTTGTCCATAACCCCGATTCCATTTCAAATGATGAAACACCCCGATTTTTCCTACCCACCTTACAACCCCGAAATACATCTATCTGTTCGCAACAATTTAGTTGTTTCATTATGGAGATCCGTTTAAAAAGATGGTGTACATTGTCAACAGTTTTGTACAATGCAAGTGGGGTGTGGTGTATAAACTTTAGAGGAGGATTTTGATTTTTGCGCTCTTTAAAAGTTGGAAATTAACTAATTGATTCTTCCTAATCCGGACTCTTTCAATGATCTTCACATAACGTTTTCACCCACCTCCACAACCCCAGTACGAATCATATCGTGTGAATTACTATAGGAAACGTAGCTCATTTGGCTTATGACTTGTCCAACCACGGGTACCGCTTATCTATGTGCAAGGAACCGTGCTACCATCAAATACTTAGTGTTAATTCATGATCCACAAAAATTTACCTAGTTTGCCACAAAATATATTTGTTGTGAAATTGTGGGGGTCCGTCGTGAAAGTTTCTGTCGTCAATGATGAATCAACAACTAACTTTGCGCCTAATCTTAGCTATTACGGTTTTGTAACCAACCCTCCAGTATTACCATCAATCACTCACATCCTCAAGAAATGAGTATCCAAGATAAGGAGGATCTAAAGTAGCTGTATTTAAATGAAATGAAAAGTATGATTTAATCAATGTTAAATCAAAGATTATCGTAATGAGAGAATGATATTCGTTATGAAGGAAATGTGAAATTAAGATTTATGAGCTTAATGTAAAAATTCAACAGAATGGAGTCCTGAAATTAATAGAAATAAAGAGGTTTGGCAACCTAGAGCAGGCAGCTATTCTTAGTACTATTAACTACTATCCTGGTGACATTTTAATTCTTTTATTGATGTACTGATAATGACACGGTGCCTTGTACTATCCATTTGAATGAAATTGTTTCTCAAATACCTCCGTCTATAGCAATCACACCAGTTTTACCGTACTTTGGAGCCGAGGACTCTCTCGTCATGGGGGATTGAGATCTTAGCACTTTTCATGAAAAGGAATCAGACTAAGTATACTTGTCTAGTGTGAGGGGGACCTTGTTCCAATCCCATGTGAGTCTGAGGATAAATCCAAGAGTGATAGTGAGTGAATTTTACCTTCGTGTAATGATTTCTCTCCATTTAACGTTTCTGAGGGAAAAATCTGTCACTTTCTATATCCCTCTTTTCAATTCAAATGATGTTTTACTTTACGGTAATGACGACAGTCTCTATCCTGTATGACGACGTTCCAATAGATAATGTTTAAAATATTACTCGAACCCTCTTTCGAATTCGATGACGAAGTACAATCTCTATTGACATAAATCCACTTTTTAATGAGGTGTCCTAGAGGACATCGGAGCGAGGACTCCTCTGTTTATAAAATTGATGAGCCGGATTTGCTGTCCACTTTTCCAAGCTTAATGAGGATGAGTGTTTTGACAATGTAGGTGATTTTGTTTTGGAAGAATCGAGCCTTATCTTATCAATGTGATTTATTCTACGGAAAATTGATGATGCCGACCTTGACCCAGAGGGAGAACGTTTTCTACACGAGAGCTTTATTAAAAAATGATGATCCATCATATCCTCTTCCTCGGAAAGAACTTTATTTATGAGGAACTAACGTATAAAATCTGATGTTTCTTTCGGATTTGGAGGAAGATTATTTTGACTCGGAGGCGTGACATAATCTATTTGTGAGTTTGCTTATTAAGGAACACTATTCCTAATCTCCACCCCGAGTGTTTTTAGATGATGACCAAGAAGCTTAGAAAGATAAACCTGATAATAAAGATTTGAAGAGTTTCTGGTCAAGTCTTTTCGGACCCCGAGATTCCAGAGAAATTTTTTTCTCCAACTATATTGTGAGCTTATCCTTTGAGGATCGCCATTATCTTTCCCTCACATTTGTTATCCCGATTTTCTTCCTTATTTTACCTATCCGGTGGAATTCCCTTATCTTCTTTCTCCGGGATGTGAGGATTACTATTTTTTGACCCGGACATCTTTGATTTTCATTTTTCTTCTCTAAAACGGTGGCATAATTATCGGAGTGGACACTTTCCTCGGTGGCTTCAATGTATACTACAACCCATCTTGAATGAAAGGTGTCCGATGAGAGAGATGCTTGCTTTCCACATACTTTTACCTATATCACAATTGATAAGGGGTGAGTCAATCTAGAGACTCGCACAAAAACAAGGCTTCGTGGGAGGCAACCCAATGCTTTATCCCTAGTAGTAGTAATATTTAGTATAATATAATAAGTGTGATGTGAGGAGGCTCGCCTTTGCCTTTTCTCGTGTTTTGTCGGTGTGTGGTTTTTATGTCTAGGATTGCTCGGATTTTGATAGACTATTGTGCTCGTGGTTTTGTCCATCGTTCTCTCGATCTTCAATCTTAAGCATGTTTATATATGGGTATCCGATATCCTAGATCTTTATTGTATTTATCGTGGATCTATTTAGCATATTATTACTAATCGGTATTTAGATTATGAGCTGAGACCTTTCGCAAAACATTGAGGGTCAATGTTTTCAGTTCTAGGTTATGGGGTGGGATATTTCGATTTGATCTTACATGCTTATGTCTTGTCTTCACGTAACCCGTTTACCAAGATGTCATAACTAACACCTTGTGTGATTGTTCCAGAGGTTAACTCCAGGTCATAGTTGGCATTTTTCCCTTTTCTCATAATTCAAAAATCATACCTAAGGTCTGCTATTCTTAAAACTTATGGAGTGTAAAGTGTCCTTGGTTAGATCCCTCCTCTTGGTGTTTCTGGTTGGATCATAGGACTAATACCTAACACTAACCCACCTTATGACTTTTAGGAAGTCGTCATGAATAAGAGGTTGTTTGGTATTGTATCTTCACATTAAAAAACATTGAAAGAATCAATCAAGTGCTTTGACAAAATATCATTAACGTTTTGACACTTAAAAGTTTCATCTTTTGGAAAAAACCCCCTTTCACACGATGCATCGATGAACGAAAGTGTTTTGCATATGTGGGTAAGGGTACTAAAAGCTTTTTTCACTCTTAAGTCTTTTTGTTAATACAAAAAAAATATTCACGCAAAATTGCTATTTATATTAAGGATCTTCATGTTAGATCTCCACCCCCCCCCCCCCCTCTAATGTCAATACTACGTAAAAGTATAGGTAAACAAGTTATTTAGTCGAAAGTTTACTGACGTGGACAATCACTTAAGGTATGAATATGGTCCATTATTAAAATTAGTTACTTCTAAATCAAAATTAATTTAAGTTAACACATGATTAATTATAAGCTAGTTATTATTAATCATGTAGCCAAAATAAGGTTAACCACTTAATAAGTGAAACAATTTCTTCCCAAATCTAAAAAATCTTTCCTTTATTCTTAATAAGAAATATTTTGTTCTAGGAAGTATCTAATAAACTATATTTTATAGGTATTATATTAATCTTTTGGATAGATTGATTTAATCACAAAATGACAAAAAATGTTGTCCAAGCTCCATCCCAACGGATCCACCAAATTCACGGGATGGATCCATGGTATGGGAGAAACATCCGTGAGCGCACGAATCATTTCCCTGGGGACAGATTTGCATTTCAAAAGGGTTGCCTATAATACCAACTTAAGCTTTCATTTTATACAATCTTGGACAATATTTTCACACACATATTTATCTTTTGTATATTTCTTTGATCATTATACTTGTTACCATAATCCAATACAAAGTGATTCAACTCATTCCACTCTTTAGTGAAGACCTCAAGAGACGTCAAGCTCTCAAATGTTATTAGTTTAGTTGTGTCATCACGTTTGTGATAAATATTCATCTTGTATAACTTGTGTGTGTTTTGTGTTCGGTGTATCATTATGTGTATGATAGGTTTAGTAATTTAGGCCATAAAATACATATAAGTATGTGTTAGATTGGTTTTTCTATCTCGAAGTAGAACTCAGTATTTAGCTTCAGTACCGGAAAAAGTGTAAGCGACGTGTACGGTTTTCTCCCTAAAGGAGCTTGTTGCCATAGTGAAAGATAACTCTCAAGTTGAGGTACTTGGGAGTGGAGTAGGGCAAAGAGGAGTTCGTAGCCGAATCCACTATAAATCTTGTATGTCATCCTGTTTGTATCTTTCTTATCTTTCTTGTTTATATTTCGTAGATTAGTTACTATACTTATTGCAATCGCTATCATATCACTTGTGTATATCTCTTGAGCTTTCTACAATAAGGTAGACATTCTAAGTTTTAATTGTTAAAAATGTAAAAATGTTCACCCCCCTTCTAGTTTCACCAATGGTTTCAAAAGCAGGTCACCCTAGATCTCTTATGTATATTGTACATTAAAAAGCTTGAATCGCGGTCTTTATGATTCGGATAAATTACAGAAGGGTACATCTATGGCAAAAGACCACCTCTTTTGAAAGTGATCATTTTATATGATTAGAAAAATAGATTTGAAGCTTATGTGAAACAAAAGATTTAGATCTTTGGCATATTATCCTTGAATGGTGATGATTTCTCACCAGTTGTAGAAACAAAGAAACCACGTTTTAGAGGTGTTCCTTTTGAAGAAACAATTGACGATCTTTATAAAAGAAAACTTGCTAAAATAATGAAGATAAAATTAAAGGGGTTTTCTTTATAATGCTTGACCTAAAAAAAGAATATGAAAGAATTTTTATGTGTAAACGGCTAAAGTATTTGGCAATCGTTTGTTAATCACACATAAGGTTAAATTAGCAAACTAAAGGATAATAAAATTGATCTTCTTTTTTCAACAATATGAAAAAATTTTCCTTTCCTTATAGAAGGAATCTATATTGGATAGCGGTTTATGCTAGATTTAACACTATAATTACTAATCTCTTAAAGCTCTGATGAAAGGGTTTTCTTAGCAGAAAACTATGTTATAAGTTTCTTAGGGCTCTACTCCTAAATGGAGAGCAAAAGGTCATGGCGACTTGAAGAATCAAAAAATGTTTGATCATCCTAGCTCTGAGATGAGCGTCATCGGAATCTATAGTACATGATAAGTAGTCATGGAAAAGGATTCTGACAAATTATAGAGGCAAAAAGGAAAGAGTTAAGTCCATGCCTTGAAAGCCAAGAAAGAGGTCTAGTGATGATGAAACTTCAACATCCAAAAGCAGATGGCGAAAGAATATGCTATGGCTCGTAAGGAACTTTAAAAGTTTTTAGAAATAAATTGGTAAATTTGTTAGGCCAACAAGAGGGAAGAAAAGAATCATTCTGGACAGAAAGAGTGTATAAGAAGGGATAGAGTGACCGAAAAATGTTTTAGGCTGTGGTGTGATTCACAAATCATTCAGTGGCGAATGTCCAAAACATCTCGCAACAAAGATCAAAAGGCCTTTCATTGGAGGTCTTTGGGATGCGTAAGAGATGAGCGAAAATGACGCTGAAGACAAACACCAAACGGATGAAACTTGTTCATGGCTCAAATCTTTGAATGAGGTAACTCTTTAAACTCTTCTCATTATAGTGATGACGCATTTCTTCTTGATATCACTTCTCTTGATAATGATAGTATGGCAAATAGAAACAATTATCTTTGTGAATTAGGCTTAAAAAAATCATTTAAAGAATAAAATTTGAAACAAAAGAGAATCTTTAGAAAAAGAAATTTTAGAATTGAACGAGAAAATTAAAAAACTTGAGGAGAAGTAAAGAAATAGAAATTGAGATTGCATGTATGTCTTGTGCAAGAACTATGTATAAATCAGAAAACGCAAACTTAAAGAAACTCAAGTTAATTTGATTAAAGCGCTAATTCATTTAGAGAAATGTTTAAACAATAAAGTCACCTAGTTGTAATACGCGTCTAGGATTTGATAATAGTCAAAGGTTAAACAAGCAAAACTAAAAAACAAGAGTTTCGTTGGATCGTCCGCTGAAAAGGCGACAGCGGATCACCTATAAAGGTGCACAGATCCACTTACTAGATCCGTAAGTTGCACCTTGGCGAAAAAGGGACAGAACACGTTTTTAGTCCACGTATGTCTTCATAGATTGGATTTTGTTATTACTAGAAGAAACTAATATAATGCATTGATGGCGTCAAAGAAAACCGTCTTTAAACCATCACCATCTCTCTCTCCTGGTATATAGGTTATGTCAAAAACCGAAGAGTCTAGACCGAAAAACACTACGTAGAGAAACATATCTTCTCAACTAAGATTCAACACACCTTCAATCTAGGAGCATGTAACTTAGACAACCAATTCATTAAACTTCTACCCTAATGAATTGGAAACAACCAACAAATCAAGGCTTTGTACATATGGGAAATTGTATCCCATTTCAATATCCCAATCAATTGCAACAAATGCAAGGGATGTACAAGACTAACATTTTCAAACCCATGAGATATTGGGGACCTAACGCTTGAATTTGCTTTTGTTGAAATAGGTACACTTAAGAACATGCTTGGAACCGGGTGAGTGGATCAAAGATAGTGGTTGCTCCAAACATATGACCGGTAACAAGAGTTTATTATCTACCTACAAAGCATACAATGGTGGTAACGTTGTTTTTGGAAGTAACTTGAAAGGAAAGATCATAGGCAAAGGTACAATCTCTAATGACTCTCTCACCATATCTAATGTAGAACACGTAGATAACTTATCCTTTAACTTACTTAGTGTTGGCCAAATTGGTGACAATAAGTGTCAAGTATTATTCACAGAAGAATGTAGTGAAATAATTAAAGATGGTAAAATCATAGGAAATGGAATTAGGAAAAATGGTCTATATGTAATAAAATTAGGAAATAAGTCTCAAGAAAAATTATGTCTCGCCATGGTAGTGGATAATTCTACCTTATGGCATAGAAGACTTGGACACGCTAATATGCATTTAATTCAATCGTTGTCGTCTAAGGAACTAGTTAGAAACTTACCTAAGCTAAAATATGATAAACATTTTTGTGATGCTTGTAAAATTGGGAAGCAAGCTCATGCAAGTCATAAAGCTAAAATTATGATTTCCACTAAAAGATGTTTAGAACTATTACATATGGAATTGTTTGGTCCATCGGCAATTAGGAGCTATGAAGGTAATTTACACACCTTAGTTGTAGTAGATAATTACTCTAGGTATACATGGATTAGATTTCTAAAGACTAAGAATGAAGCTTTCAAGAAATTTGAAATATTAAGTAGGAAAATTCAAAACCAACTAGGTAGTTCTATAATAGCTATTAGAACGGATCACGGTCAGGAATTTGATAATGAGGTACAATTTGGAGTTTATTGTGATGCACAAGGCATTACTCATAACTTCTCGCTCCACGTACTCCACAATCAAATGGGGTAGTAGAAAGAAAGAATAGGACCTTACAAGAGATGTCTAGGACCATGCTTAATGAACAATAAATTCCACAAAAGTTTTGGTGTAATACCGTTGATACGTCAACTTATATATTAAATAGAATATTAATTCGACCAATACTAGGAAAAACCCCTTATGAAATATTTAGAGGTAGGAAACCCTCTTTAGAATATTTCAAAGTATTTGGAAGCAAGTGCTTCATTTTAAATACTAAAGACTATCTAACCAAGTTTGACCCAAAGTTATATGAAGGTCTTTTTCTAGGATATTCTCAAAATAGTAAAGCCTATATAGTATTAAATAAACATACAATGAAAGTCGAAGAATCACTCAACGTGACATTCGATGAAAGTCCTCCTCTTATCAAATTATCACCATTGATTGATGTGATAAACGGTAACTTGTCCAGGGTTAAGTATTATAAAGTATTATGAATTTCGTATTTTGAAGTCTTTTGACCTTGTCAGTTTTCCTGATGAAAGGTGAAAAGTTTACTTCAGTTGACTATTTTGCGTAAAACGGTTACAGTTTAACCGGAATTTTTGGAGGAGCCTTGAGTTTCAGGAGAGAATTACTATTGATTCGTCTTTCCATTTCGGAGTATTTGGTTGGTATTTTATATAATCTCGAGAAGTTTTCCCGTGATTTCTAAAAATCGTCACGCAGCCCATGCCGGCACGACAGTTATTTGGGAATAAGTTTAAGTGATTCGGAAGTGTGTAACGAGATAATTTATTTAATAAATTCATGATTTGGAAAACGTTGGTTTAAAACGTAAATTGTTGGTGTGTGAATTAAAAGTTGTCAGA
>BQNB010075086.1:0-31582 GCA_026074375.1 Tanacetum coccineum | reverse complement strand
TAATTAAAGTTATGTCATATAATGTTTTGGATATGATTTTATACTTTTTCAAAATGTTACATTTTAGACCCTAGGGTTTTAAAAATTACAAATAGGTCCTTAGAGTTTGCATTTTTATGACTTTGGTTCTTCAACTTAGAAAGATATACCAAGTAAACCTTGGAGTTTGAAAAGTGACATAAAAGATCCCTGGAGTTATAACTTTGATAAAATGACACTTTTAGTCCTTTTAGTTATAAGTTTCTGAAAGTTACGATATATACCCCTTGCATGGATTATAATTACAAAACATGTCCAAATTGCCATGCAAGCTTATTTTAACATTTCAATAGACATTTATAAGTTATAATAAACTAAAATATGAAGATTTAACACAACGCAAGTTTAAATTAACGATTCGTTAAGCTAGGAAGTAAAACGGGTCAAATTAGGGTTTTAAAATGAAAACGCGCGGGTTTTAAGATTAAATTCTTTCATGACTTATCAAAGCACTTATTTTAACATTATATAAGCTTATTAGGATAGATTATAACAATAGTTTACAAGTTTAGCTCATAGTTTAAGTAAAAACATGAAATTAGGGTTTCGGGTGTACGGTTTTGGATCAAAAAGGCATAACACTTAGGTTTTTGAGTTCAAAGCTTTATATTATGATTTTAGCAAGATCATATGAACATTATAACGTTATAAAAGCAGATCATAAGCTTAGAGAACCTGGTCTTGAGCTTATGGCTTGGAAACGGGTCAGAATCGGGACTTTCGGCTTCGTACGCCTAGAATAACGACTCCCGGGCTTCGTTTCTTGGTTTCTTTTGCTTCCTTTCTGAACTTGAGCCTTCTTAAGATCACTTAGGATCTATTAGAGCAAAGGATTGCTTCTATGTAAGGGTTATAGAGGAGGAAGTGGGGGATGAAGAAATATGAAGTGTTATGATTGCTATTTATAGGTAAAATGACCCTTGGAGCTCAAGAAACTTGTATGGTCTAGTTAGGACACATAGGAGGTCTAGAGGGTGTTGAGGAGGGTCTATTAGATGTGTTGATCAAGCTAGAAACTAGCTTTGGTGAGTTGTTTTGCCCATGTGATGCCGCGGCTAAACAAGAAGAAAAAGGAAGATCATGTGCAATTTAAAACTATATAAAGTGAAGATATTTTGAAGAGAGGTGCTTGTAAGCAGCTAGGGAGGTAAGGTGCTTGTCATTGAGGTGCTTGGTTGCAAGAAAAATAGTTAAAATGGGTCATTTTGCAAGGGTTTGTATTTCGGGTTCATTTAGGGTTCATAAGGGTTCGGGTTGAGTTTTCTAGCTTGTAATTCATGTACATTTGATTAGGAATGATAGGTTACTGATCCTAAGGCTTATATTAAGGATTATAATCAAAATTTGAGAGGTGGTTTAGGTTAAAATGGGTAGAAAATGAGTAAATGGGTCAAAATCACAATTAGGGCACAATTAGGGTTTTCTGGATTTGTTTCTTGGATTAGGAATGATGGAATATAGATCCGAGAGCTTAAATAAAGTATTATCAATGATGTTTGATCGTTGGTTTTAGTTTAAATGAGTTGAAATTGAAAGAATAAGCCGTAGCTTGGAATTAGGGTTCATATAAAGCTTTTAGGGTTTCTGCTTTGTATTCTAGACATGTTGAAGAAAGGATGGTTAATGATAGATAAAGGTTTGTAAACTCATTTTATGGGTTTACAATGACTCTTGGTTGCTTACTTGAGAATGAGATGGTCTGAAAATGAGTAAACGGGTCAAAATTATAATTAGGGTACAATTAGGGTTTTCTGGATTCGTTTCTTGGATAATTGAGGTAGAATGATGAAATGATGATGGAATATGATTGAGGATGTTTTAATTTATGTTATTATAGCCTTTTTTAATTTAAAGTATTGGGTTTAGGTTTACAATGTAAAAAATCAGAAACGAGTCGCATGGTTCAGAAAACTTAGCTCGGTTTTAGGGTTTAGGGTTTTGAATTAGGGTTTTGAGTATAAAAAGATGTATGAAAGCTTATGAATTGAATAATTAGGGTTTACACCTTGTAAAATGAGTGTAGTAGCTTGCTTAAGTGGTGGTGAAGAAATTAGAATGAAAACGGAGGTAAAACGGCTATTTTAGAGATCATGCTTAATGACTTGTATATTGAGCTTTTAGAGATTTGTACTTTGAGTTGAAGGGATTTTATATTTCAAATGAGATGTTATATTTCTTGTACATATGCTTTAGTAGCTTGTGCATTCACTTTAGGGGTTAACCCTTCCATGAGATTAGGGTTTAGGGTATCCGATATAATTGGTTTTAGCCCGTTTTGATATGATGTTGCAAATGGTACCTTATAGGAATAATGTACCTTGTAATAATGATATTATGATATTGACTTGACATGTTATGATGTTTGCTTGACATATATGAAGATAGGATTGTCATATGTAGGTTGCCTGAGCCCGTTAACTTTAGTTATGCAGGTTATATTGCATATTGAGATATTGGCAAAGTAAGTAATGTAATGTAATAAAGCAAAAAATTTCCCTGAAAAAGGTGAGTTCATATATAACTGATAGATTGTACATCATCTAACTTAATAGATGGATATTTACATTTATGAAAATTATGGGTTGTTATATTCATGCTCGTCCTTGGAATTTGAATAAATTAAGATGTCATAAATGAAAACAATGAAAAACTTGTCAAGATACGACCTACAGACGCGGTTCATAAGATCCATGAATACCGTGGGAGCATTAGTCAGACCTAAAGGCATGACCATGAACTCAAAGTGTCCGTACCTCGTCCTGAATGCGGTTTTTGGGATATCTTCTTCGTGAACTCTCAACTGATAATAGCCAGATAGAAGGTCTATTTTCAAAAAATACCATGACCCTTGCAGTTGGTCGAATAGGTCATCGATCCTGGGAAGAGGGTAACAGTTCTTGATTGTTAGCTTGTTCAGCTCTCGATAGTCTATACACTTACAGAGCGAACCATCGTTCTTATTAACAAACAAGATTAGTGCTCCCTAGGGTGAAGAACTAGGGGTTTATAGCACTAGGTTTTGAGAAATACGGTAGCAAAATGATCGTTCAAAGAAAAAGTACTTGTCACGACGTTCAGATCTTGCTAGGCTTCATTATCAGCAATGGCAAAAGTTCTACCACGGCCTGGTTTCCATTGTTTCCCCTAATTAAAAAAGCTAGACCCCGAATGTAGCGATCAGTACGCTTGCTTTCCGGAGTGACCGTGCGTGGCACTAGTCTAGCTAACTCATGGAATCGGGTTGTGTACTTGTCAATATCAGCTCCTATCATAACATGATTCTAGAACTCTTCCTTCAATTTCTTGATTGCGTTACCCAGACAGTATTCTTCCATCAACAACTTCTTTAGGTCTTCCCAAGGTTGGGCTATAGCAATTGCCTGACCTCTTGTCTAAACTAGTGTGTTCCACCAAGTTAATGCGCAACTTTGCAGCATACAAGTCGTGAATTCGACTTGGCTTTTTGCGGGACACTTACTTATGTAGAGCACAGACTCCATTTCTTCCAACTATGATAGTGGGCCAACAGCTCTTTCAGTTCTAAAGAATTCCTTAGCACCACAAGACTTGAATGTCTTGTAACTACAACCTTACGTGTTGCATACTTAGTTTGTCCTTCTCTCTCTTGCTTCAACTTTGTTTCATTAGCATTTTAGTAGAGTATACCTCTGATGTGTTGTATTGTAGGGTTTTTTTATATGATTCAAGTTTTAAATTTATATTTTGCCGACTCAACCAAAAACAACACTTTAACGGGCAGTTTAACCGATTCGTAGAGGTTCGTGCTAAGTAGGGTGTCGATCACTGAGAGCGAGGTTAAATCTATCAATTTAATTAATATCTTGGTTATCTAATCAATGTTAATATTATCTTATGTTAAACCTATGTCAGTCTAAATCCTAATTCTAATGGAAAATGGGGGTTTTCAGCGTGATAGACTGGCACGGTTTGGTTGGTGACTACAATCAATTCAAGAAACTGTTACCAGTAGAAACCTAATTACAATGATAAATGAGTGGTCGTTCCTCTATTAAGGACAATGGTATTAACATTATTAATCCGACTAGAACGTTGTTTGTTTATGAAGTGCAATGATGTCTTCTCTTCGCAGGTGGCATATAATTCTTAAGACTTTAGGCTGTTACGTCATCCTAAGAACTAGACACGGTAATTTGTCAGATTAAAGCAATTTCGCATAAACGATCTTATTTGATAGTTATAATCTATCTTAGGGATTAAACAATGGTGTTCTTGTTAAACCCTGAGCACTTATTGGAGACTTTACCACTTACCGCTAATGACACTTCTTTACACTAGTAGTCACTTGTCCAACTATCCATAGAATCAGAAACATATTTTTGAATTATCTAGGTCACCTGCCAGTTAACACGATCAATAAACCATTGGCAATATCCAATTAACTAGTTAAGCCCGAAGAGTATCTTAGACACAGACTTAAAAGGACAATATCTGTGTAACTATTATTCTAGGTGTATACATTACTATATGGAGAGCTATCCCAGACTCTAGATCCGCTTGGTCCACTTAGCTAGATCCAGTTGAATGTGAGTCGTATACAAAAGCGCGTAAAACAGGGATAAATTGGAGTAAAAGGATAATCAAGTATACAACGACAAATCAAGAAATTGAGATAAACAATACCAAATATTCAGATCTTCATAATAATGGCTAATACCCAAAGGTATTAGCCTTCAAACGTCATAATAAATACAAGAGCAATTATTTAGCCAAGGTAAACTAACCGAGTTAACGATTGAACAAACTGAACGATTACTAAAGTATATGGAATTACACGATGTCTCCTATGGAATTGAATACGTTGCTCGACCTCTTCCGCTCTTTTTCTCCTCTGAAAATAGACTTTTGTGGTTTAGGTATCGAGAATATGATTTAGCACACTTAAAACTCGTTTTTGAGTTTTCTATTTATAATGTCTGGAAGTTGGTTCAATATGCCGTATCCAATGGGTTAGATATGGCATATTGGGGATTTTTTGGTATAGGGACCACGTTTGATATCTTCCAGAATATTATATTGATTCCATATCTTGAATATGTCGTATTGAGTCCTCTAGATACAGCGTATTGATCTTTAATCTTTTGTGGTCTTTGGTGAGTGCAGGCACGGATATGCCGTATCTTCTTGATAGATACGGCGTAGTGGTCTTCATAATAGTAATCTTCAAGATATCTTTATTTAAGCTCCAGAATGCGCGCCTTTTGATAAGTTTCACCAATTACTCCATAATTACTGAAATTCTCAAATATAAACGATTAAGTAACAATTCTTTGCAATAACTATACAAAATGGGTTAATATCATGGGATAAATGATGCTATAAATAGACGTTATTTGATGTCATCAAATATCCACCTACTTGAATCCTACTTGTCCTCAAGTATCCTTTAGAAGTTTACAAAAATGTATCCCTAAGGATATTTTCCGTTAAAGCATTTATTCGATCTATTACAAGTACACAACCAAACACCTCACGAAATAGGAAGATGAAAACACTCAAATCACTCAACTAATCTATGTGGTAACATGTAACTAATTCGCTCAATTGCTCGGTCGTGACGAGTATTCTATCATAAGCTTGGCAAGGATACACATCTCCACCACTAAAGCCAAGGAGTAACAAGTTTATAAAGGTAAATATGGGTTTTTGTATGGAAAGGCGTACGGTTTGATCATTCTACAATCTTTCACCAGAAGTACCACTCCAACAAGGCAACTGAAGCACACATACACACCCGGAATGCCAGGATAGACATGTGTGTTCAATCACATCCCCATTCGAATTTAACCAACGGTTAGGATGAAGAATGATATAGGGTAGGAACCTTCTAACTTTCACCAAAAGTCATAAACCAACAAGGTACAAGACATGCATACACACCCAGAACGTCGGGATAGACATACATGTTCGTATGAATCCTCATTCGCGTAAAACCAGTGGCTAATCATTAGGTGAGAGGGAAGTAAATTGTTGTTAAATAAAAATCAAGAAACAAATAGATTAAGACTAAGATACAAGTTGCTAGACACTTATTTTCCTGACCGTTATTATGACAAAGACACAACTATTTACAACGTCTTGATCATAGATCAAAAACAACAACCTAAGTTGGCGTTCCCATAACGGTCAACTTCCCAATCATCCCAAAACTTTACATACTCTACAAGGTAAGTGGCGATATCTTCCACTTTGTATAATACTCTACATCGTTGATTTTTAAGACGTATCAACGAATAATCGATCCTTCGTATAATTCCTTCGGTAATGCTTTTTGCGAAACGATTATCTTTCAAACATTCTTTCTCTCTCTTTTTTTTTCTTGCAATTTTTCTCTTTTTTTTTCTAACCTAAATTCATTATCGCGATGTAGTTTACACGATCATAATAATTCTGGATAATTCCTTCGGTAATTTCTTTTGCTTCCTCCATTCGTCAGATTTCACATTAATTTTGAATGTAGTAAAAACACTTAAGCTTTGATTCTTATATACATTTCCTATTTGCAATGGGCAAATTTCCAACCGCACTAAAGATAGAAAATAACACAAGACTCAGGAAATACAAACTTTACCCTTTAAGCAACTAGCAACTGTAAATTAAACTTAATCTAACATGGTAGGTTAAGGTGTAAGGGTGTAACAAAACAAAGAGTTGGTGTAAATTCCTAAAGGATTGGCTCTACATGTTGTTCTAATAGATCATCACTCTAAAGATGAGAGTGGAAAGGCTTTAAACGGGAGGTTAACTAACCGGTGTAGTTAGTTAATAAGCAACATGTAAAGGCGATTTGGGTGTAATCTTAAAATTTACCAATTTAAACAAGTTACTCCATCTAAATTCATAGTACTCATCATTGTGGTCTCGAGTGATATACCAAGCCAAGTTCTAAAGTCTACAACATCACCGGCACACTCATATTTTGTGGAATTTCGGTAAACATTTAGAAACAGAAAGGTTAAATCCTCACAATATTCTAACAAGGGTTATTGTGTGCGGGTTATGTATCAAGTAATTTCACAAAAGTATGCTTGACAAATTTTAAATTTGAGCATAATTTAAGTATTTTAATCATTTTAATGTGAAAAATAGGAAAGTAAATATTCTAATTCCATCCCCTCACTTGAATTATACAACGTCCTTGTTGTACATATAAAACATTAAATACGGGAATTTAAAAAGAATTAGAATGAGAAACTCCCCTGATATTTGCTCGGTAGATTCTCCATTTTGAGTTTATGAGCAAGATTTTGTGTTGTAAATGCGTCTGAATACCAGCATGACTACAATCACACATAGGATTCCTGATGATTGATACTTTACCAACTTCGTTGATTCCTTAGAAGGTTCCTGTATCAATAAGAAAATAAGTGCAACTCTATCTCCGGTGTATTCGTTTGGTTAGACTCGAAATAACAACCTAAAAACTATACAGGAAGTCGATACGCCATATCCATACCCCAAAATACGCCGTATTGACACATGTATACGATGTATTCATTTAATGAATACGTCGTATAGACTGTGCTGAAAATAAAGGCTGGATATAACGTCCAGAAGGTCAATACGCCATGTCCATGGGGTTTGGATACGCCGTATAGAAAATCTGGGAAGACAGACTCGATAAAAATTGAAAACACATTCCGGGTTGTCTCCCGGCAAGCACTTTTGTTTACAGAAAAGTTTTTAAGTTAGACTTGCCCCAATTTAATCCCATCCTTATAAAACAATTTGGGGTCGAACAGGATCCCATCCTTATAAAACAATTTGGGGTCGAACGGGATGCCAAATGGCACATACAAATTCTTGATTAGGAAAACGAATGACATCCCTTTGTTAAGATACATGAATTCCAATTCCATGATATTAAAAGTTTAATCCCTATGATAAAAGTTCAGTTTTTGAAGTTTTGAAAAATTTATTAGATGTATCATGACTTGTTTCCAAAAGCTTATTTGACCCATGTGCATAGGCATCAACATCGGTATTTATTACATCAGGTAATGGTTTGACAGATAAATTCCCCGAAGAGTGTTCAATATCGACTTTATCATTATCATTGTCGGTATCCATTTTTAATTCATCGGGATAAATTACGTTAAAAGGAAATATATCATTAAAGTTAAAAATGTTTTGTTCCTCTTCATCACATTCGGACAATGATGTTTCATCTTTCAAATTAAATTCATCGATATGTTGAGGGTTTGAAATCGGTTTAGTTAATAAATCTGATTTAGACGTTTGAGCATTATTGTAAACAATTGCTAGAAATTCATTCTCAAAATCTTTAAAGTAGTCTAAATCATCAAAATAACTGACCGTAGGCTCGGGTGATGGAAGCAAAGGCATATTGACTTTATCATTATCATTTTCCGAATCCGTTTTTAAATCGTTGACAGAAATTATTTTATAGGAAAATGAATTTTTGTCGAAAATTACCATGTAATCTTCATCGGCGGTTTCGTCAAATGATATTCTAAAGTCAATTTCGTCGTTGTAAAGAGAACTTACCGTAGGCTCACACGAGAGTGCTGCTTCAGATGTTAACGTGTCGTTAAAGATTATAGCTGGGAATTCAGTTTCAACAGATCCGAGGTTGTGAACGCCTTCATTATCCCAGATCTTACCATACGTAGCAGTTTCCCAATTATACACCTTACCATGCCTACGAGCTTTTTGTTCCTCAAGCATGATATACTCCTCCATAGTAATGTTGGGGTCGTCCATTTTAACCTGTAATAAATTCGCTAAGAAAGAAAACTGTCAAATAGCTTAATACGCCGTATTCAGTGAAATGCGCCGTATTCAGTGAAATACGCCGTAATGATGATAGGGTCGAATACGCTGTATTGGTTTGAAAAAATTTATACGCCGTATCCAATAAATTAAATACGCCGTATTGAGTATTTGACTTAGAGAATTACAGCGAACTGTAATGCTTCAAAAAACACACAAATACACAATATGCAAAAATATACAATGCAGAAATCAAACACACAAATATGCAAATTAATCTAAACTAAACTAAAACACTAACAAATAAGAATTAAACAACTTCACTCCCCGGCAGCGGCGCCAAAAACTTGATGTGTCGTTGTGTAGGTGTTATTTATGTATCAAGTTTTACTATTTATTTTATGCCGACTATATCTAAAAACAACACTTTAACGGGTAGTGTACCCGGTCGAGATGTAGCTTCGTTGGTAAGTAGTTTGTCGATCACTAAGAGCGAGAGCGTTAATTCCTAATTCTATCAGTATTTTATTTATCTAAGTTAAACCTAAAACTAATGCAAAAGGGGGTTTCAGCCTGAGAGACTGGCACGAAAAACAACAGAAAAACCAATAATAAATCAGTTAGAAAGTGGTTTTTTTTATTAAGTCAATGAATTCTTCTCCCATACGAGGTGGCATATCATTTCTTAAGACTTAGGCATTACATTCTTCCTAAGACCTAGACACATTAAATCTTGTCACAATTAAAGCATCCACATAAAAAGCATCCCTTATTTACAGATTGTAATCTATTCTTAGGGATTAAACAATGGTGATTCTGTAAACCCCTAGTCTCAATAGAGACTTGTACCCACTTTACCACTTAATACAATTCATAACACTAGTAGTCCACTTGTCCAACTATCCAATTAGAATCAGAACGTTACTTGTTGAATTATCTAGGTCACCTGCTAGTCAACACGATCAATAAACCATTGGCAATATCCAATTAACTAGTTAAGCCTGAAGCGTATCCTAGACACAGACTTAGAAGGACAATATTATGTAACTATTATTCTAGATGTATGAATTACTATATGGAGAGCTATCCCAGACTCTAGATCTACTTGGTCCGTATCACTAGATCCAGTTGAATGATAGGTCGCATACAAAAGCGCGTAAACAAGTATAAATTGATAAACATAAACAAGCATCTGTCGGTACTAACTATAACTATCAGTACTAACTATTTGTACTGTCGGTACTAACTTAGGAAAACATAAATCCTAACAGGTATTAGCCTTCAAACGTCATAATAAATACAAGATTATTTAGCCAAGATAAACTAACCGAGTTAACGAATGATACCAAAAATCTGAACGATTACTAAAGTATATGGAATTACACGTTGTCTTCTATGGAATTGAATACGTTGCTCGACCTCTTTTGCTCTTTTTCTCCTCTAAAAATCTACTTTTGTAGTTTAGGTATCGATAATATGATTTAGCACACTTAAAACTCGTTTTTGAGTTTTGTATTAATAGGGTCTGGAAGTCGGTTGGATACGGCGTATCCAAGAGTTGGATACGGCGTATTGGGATTTCTTGGAGTAGGGACCACGCTTGATATCTTCCAGAATATTATATTGATTCCATATCTTGAATACGGCGTATTGAGTCCTCTGGATACGGTGTATGATCTTTATTCCTGAGTGGTCTTTGGTGAGTGCAGGCCCGGATACGCCATATCTTCCTTGATGGATACGGCGTATTGGCCTTTAGAATAGTAATCTTTAAAATATCTTTATTTAAGCTCCAAAATGCGCACCTTTTGCTAACTTTCACCAATTACTCCATAATTACTGCAATTCTCAAATATAGACAATTAAGTAACAATTCTTTGCAATAACTATACAAAATGGGCTAATAACATGGGATAAATGATGCTATAAAATAGACGTTATTTGATGTCATCAAATATCTCCCCATTTGAATCCTACTTGTCCTCAAGTAGCCTTTAGAAGTTTATAAAAATGTATCCCTAAGGATATGTTCTGTTAAAGCACTTATTTGATCTATTACAAGTATACAACCAAACACCTCACGAAATAGGAAGATGAAAACACTCAAATCACTCAACTAATCTATGCGGTAACATGTAACTAATTTGCTCAATTGCTCAATCGTGATGAGTATTATATCATAAGCTTGGTAAGGATACACATCTCCACCACTAAAGCTAAGGAGTAACAAGTTTATAAAGGTAAATATGGGTTTTTGTATGGAAAGGCGTATGGTTTGATCATTCTACAATCTTTCACCAGAAGTACCACTCCAACAAGGAAGCTGAAGCACATATACACACCCAGAACGCCGGGATAGACATGTGTGTTTGATCACATCCCCATTCGAATTTAACCAACGGTTAGGATGAAGAATGATATAGGGTAGGAACCTTCTAACTTTCACCAAAATTCGTAAACCAACAAGGTACAAGGCTCTTTCTAAGATAGACAACGTTCAGCTTGGATTTGTCAACCAAGCTGAACTGAAGCTCTTTCTAAGAGTCCTTCTATAGTTTCTGTACCGCTGCATATACTGAAGTGAAGATACTTCACAATCTTCTAAGGTCCTGAAGTGCTGACCCTGAAGAAGCTTCAAAGACTCAAGATGAAAGACTTCAGCTTAAGAAACACTTAGGGGATTTTATTTTTAAATCTACTAAAATACTGAAGGGCTCAGGAACTGAACCCAACAATCTCCCCCTATATGAATATACAAATAGCCTAAGTTAAAATCAATTATAAGTGAGCAAAACAACTTCTTCTTAAACAATTGATATGAATTGAACCACATAAACTGATAACCATTCATTCTAACTTTCATTACAATACATTTACAAAAGATAAAGTTATTACAAGCGGTTTCCATTCTACTGTCTTAGCTGTTCAATGACACTCTTCTTTATGCTGAACTTGATGACTTGTGTTTCTTTGTTGACCTAGAATGGTCTTTTAAGTTACTGGTTCTTTTTCTTTTCTTGTTAGCTAACTCATTTAGCTCATTCAGGGGATCTTGTTCTTTGAGGGGTTTGTTTAAGTCAATCTTGAGTTCTTGTTCAGTTTGAGTCAGCTGATCTAATATTGTCTTTACCAGATCATAAATGGTTTTCCATCCTTTTTCACTTTTTTCTGGACAAGCTTGTATTACTTCTCTCCATTCTGCCGAATGTAGATCACTAACCTTGAGATTTGAGATTACTTCATCATACCCATCTTCCCTATATATTTTCAGTGTGATATGGCCTTTCTTTATGAGAACTTTATAGTTTATGATCTTAGGGCTTTTATTTCTTTTTAGCATCTTGTCACATTAGTTATCAAAGAGTAACTTCTTGGTGTAGTACTGTGTCACAACATTTTTGCCTAATAGATCAACTAATTCATCTTTCAGGTTTGTGTCAGCATCTTTGGTGTTCTTCTCCCCCTTAGCAGGTAAAGTAGTTACTTGGCCTGCTGAAGGAACATCCTTGGTTATAGTCGATGCATTTTCCACCACATTGGTAAACCTGTCCAAGGTTTGAGTAACCTTGTTTAATAGACTTGGAAGGGAATCCAAAGTCTATAGCTTTTTCTAAACTGAAGACATTAGAGCTGGTATAGCTTGAAACTCTGCTGGAAGTTCCCATTGAATGTTTTTCAATTCAACGACCTAGGATGTAAGACTGGAGATAATGGAAGTAAAGGTCTCCAGTTTTGTTGGAATCTCTTTCAAGTCCCCAGGTAGCTCGATTTCCATATCTTTAACATGCTGCTTTAGTTCTTTAATTTCTCTAGATAATTCAGTGAATTTTAAGGGGAGCTCTTTCAGGTCAGTTGGTAAGCAGCTAACAAAGTTATGTAAGGCCAAGAGTTTAGAGAGTTCAGGCTTTAGAGAGGTTACCAGAAGATCAGTAAGCTGGTTGATGTCTGGATAATAGGGCCTAGCGTTTAGTGAGGCAATTTTAGCTTCAGCTTTTTCCTTTTGTTGTTCTAGCTCATCCTTCTAGGACTGAAGTAATTGAACATGAGCTATTAACTCTTGAATTTAAGATGATTTTGGAGATGGAGGAGATAGGACTGAAGTTTCTTCAGGCACATCATGAGAAGTATCATGAGTATCTCCTTTGTCAGCTTTCTCTTTTTCACTCTCATCTGTAACAATGATAGGCTCATCTTGTGGGGAGTCAGGAGTGAAGAATACTGATCTTGTGTCTTTTAAGAATTCTGATAAATCCTCCATCTTTATTTTCTTTGATAGATCAACAGCTCTGGATTCCTCATTTGAACCTGATTCAGTGTGGGCAATTTTTTACCCATCTCCAGCATATTTGGTTTTATCTACAAGAACACTTGGATTAGACCCTGCAAATATGTGATCAACTGAAAAGGTTTGGTTCCTTCATCTATATCCTGTTATGAAGATATGGAATCATTAGGAGCAAATAATCCAGGATCAGCTTCAGCTGTGGAATCTGCTAAAGCCTTATGTCCTGATGTAGACTCAGAGTGTAAATGAAAGAAGCTGAATAAACAGGTTCAATAAGAGTTAAATACAGACATACCACTACTGAGCTGAGGGTGGGCTCCTTCTTTACTGGTGGCCCCTAAAGATGTTTGGCCACCAGCTGCTTGTAGTATCTTTATGCATTTCACCAACCACTAGTGTGGGAGGTGAAGGATGGCTTGAGCTTTTATCCTTGGCCGAACTGGACTGAGTATCTTTTTCTGATTGGCCAGTTTTAGATTTGGATGCCTTAGTCTTGGACTCAGATGTGTGTTTTGAAGATTGTTTTCTTCTGAGTCTAATTTTAGCTCCAGACTTTTTGCCTTGGGGAACCTCTTCAATTTGTGAAGAGGGTTTTTAAGCTTTGGAGTCTACGGGCACATCTAAATTGTAGATAGCCTTCATGTGGGTAGTGAAGGGAGGTTCTTCAGGTTGGTTTGGCTTCAGTATCCAGTTGTGAACACTGAAGACCTGAGTGGGGTTTATGGTGAGCTCCTCATTATTATATTTGGGCATCATATGTTCAAGTATAAGAGATATAAACCTAGGCTAGGAAACAATCTTTTCCCTAGTCTTCTTGTTCAACTTATGAATTAGATCCTCCTATATTAACTTGGCATAATCTAACTATACCCTATTGGCCAGACAATACAAGATAGTGGCATCTTTATTGGATATTTGATCTAGGCCACTTGTTTTTCCACCTAAACACTAAATGATTTGACCCATTGTTGCATCACAAAACTTATGAATCTATGAATGTCTCAGCACCCTTTTCTCTTTCTTGCAATTCTTGTATATGATTCCATGCACTGGCTCATAGATGATGGAGAACATTGTGTGCTTTTCAACTCCTGAGAAAGATATTGTTAGTGCAGTAAGATTAACTTTTTGTTGATAACTTTCAACTCCAAGTTGGAAAATCATGCACTCTTTCCCATATCACTGAACTTCTAATGAATAATGATAAAGACCATAACAACCCTGTTATCGCATAGTTAGGACCTTGCCACTCATATCAGCAAATACATGTCCTTAATAGCATTCTTATATGAGATTCTTGTATCAGGCTCGTAATCTACACAATTCACTCATTAGGCTCTTCTTGCAACTATCTCTTTGATAAACTTGTTTCATGACGACAATTCCCAGTATGTCTTGATAACTTGTAATGATCTTGAGTTCGAATAAATCACTTCCTTGGTTTTTCCACCTCTCTTTTGTTTCCTTTATGTATAAGATCTTTGCATGAGGATTCTTCCAATGTTCAACAACCAGTATCGAGCAAAAGATTAAATTTCTTAACACGCTTATTCACACATATGAAATTTGTTCTTCGATATCATCATCATTAAAGATAATTGCAGGAAACTTATGAAGTGACAATACAATCTTCTCAGGTCCTGAACTTCCTTTCTTCAGATACAAAAGGTCTTGATTTATAAGAGATAGTGTGTAAGCTTCATGATCTCCTACTGAACAACTTTGAACTAAGGTGTGGTCTTCGTGAGCGAGAAACAAGATTTTTTTACCCCCCCCCCTAATTCCTACATATCCTAAACAATGTCACTTTTCAAGAAATTCTTCATCTGATTAATATGATATTGATGCTCATCTCTTGAAGTACATCTTTGTCTCAACATCTCATCAGCCATTTTCTTTAACTTTGCTTCATCAATAGTCAGTGATACTTCTTCCATAATATCTTGTGACACTTGCTTCGTCGGTATTTCATCATCATCTGAAGCATAAGAATCAGTCCAAAAATCATAATCATCTACTTGCTCTTGATTACCTAAAGTTGATGGATCGCGTTCCTCTTCATTGACTTGTCCAGACAATGACTCTCCAGACACATATGCTTCATACTCAGATGTCTTCTGCCACTTTGCACTATTCTCCCCCTCAGGATGAGGATCATCATGATCTCTTGGGCGAACGGCAGAAGGTCTACATGTAGTTTGTGGTACCTGAAGATTCTCAAACTTCATCTGAAGTGCAAGCCATATTGTTATGTTTTGTTGCTGCAACTGAGTATCATTTTTCATGGAAAGATACAGTTGATATTGTTGTTTTGGAACAGATGGTGTTTGTGATTGAACTGGAAGAACATGAAGAATATGTCCAGACATATAACTTCTTACTGACGCATCCACTTGAGATGGAATGTGATTATCAATAGCATTCTGAATTTGTGAGGAAACTTCAGCCTGTATATTCCTATGTTCTTGTAAAATAGCTTTAGCAATCATCCGTTCCATCTCTTCTTTAGTCTTTTGTCTTTCCAGAATCAGCCCTTCCGCAACATACACTGGAACTTGATCTCAAACCTGCTCAGGAACTTGCTTTTTAACTTGCTCCATAATATGTGTTACCTACATATTGGGTAATTTGCTGCAACATAACTTCTTGGAGATGATCAGCAAGAGTATCAAATGACTTCCTTGACAGAAACCTTGCTTTTAGATGTTCAAACAGATATGTATAACGTCCCTGTAACTCTTGAAAGAAATTTTTGTATCATTTGAAACTGCAGGTTTGGCTTTGAATAATGATAGAAGTCGATTTGTTTGAGACAATTGTTGTCTGAGTGATTTTTTGTGAAAAATGAATGTAGTTTTTTAGTATAGTGACCGTCAAGTTACCAAGAGATCCTAGTATCCGAGGATACGAGATCAGTATGAATCCTAGGAGATCTAATTGGTGTGGGAAATGGTGTACTCCTAGACTCCTCTACAATCTTCCCTCTCTCCCTTCGCTTTAATTTATACACTTCATCAGTTATTTCTTCCTCCTCTTCATTTACATTCACAAGTATGACAACATTAGTAATTTCCACCTCTTCATCATTAGTGATCTCCACCTCCGGACATCCTCACACTCATGGCGCTAGCCTAAGTGCCGGGAATATTGGTTATCATGCATTCCTATAGGAAACTATCATCAATAACATTCTCTAATCCTTCCATCATCTTTTCAATCTCTTCAGTCGCCAAGTGCTTGTTGACTAGTTCCACATTTTCTCCAGCTTCTTGCTCTTCTCGACTTTTGTGCTCAGCAAGACTTATTTGTAATGTGTCTTATAAGATCATCTCATCTACTTTATCAACAGTTGGCACTTGAGCTGGTGGAGTTAGACGTGTAGATCTCCTTTTAAGAAGACAAAAACGAATCACAGTAGACCATTTTGGAGCACTTGACTCTGCTTCATCCATTTTAGGGTTAGATGACCTAAGGGGCTAGGTGTCCGGGCTTTGCATCCTTCGTAACTTAGTCCAGTTGGTGACTGAGTCAAAGGACATCTAACCCAAACACCTCTGCAACATCCTTAATGCACCGTGTTCTTCATCACTTATGATCACCAATCTGGAATTTTCATGCCAACTTTTATCTTGTTACTTCCAAAATTAAAGTATTTTTATTATGTATCATCTTGCAGATTGTGATACTTGTTCCAGTATGTCTTGAATGTCATTGAAAACAAGTCATGTAATGACTAATGATGAACTTTGATTTTTTTAAATCTTAGATAATGAAATCGAAGATGTTGGAATGATGAGAGAATAGTAAAAGTCCTTCCCATAACAGCTTCGCATAATCCCACATGAATTTGTATTGACAAAGCAATAAATCATTTTATTCATCTGCAATTGGCGTGTATAATCACTTCCAGTGACTTATGTTGTCAATGCATTTGAAAATACTAGCATAACGTTTGCTCATGGCCTTGCAAAAGGACCATTGTCTTAAAGCTTGATGATGTCTTCACTCCATTGTAAATTCCAATTCATGTTTGTATAATGGAACCATGTCAGAAAATGATTGGTGGGCACGATTGAATTATGAATTGGTTGGTCAGTTGCTTGTTGGTAGATGAAAGATTGTTCTGAAGTCAACCATGTGCAAGAGAAACTTCTTTCTTACCACATTAAACTTGCGCCTATACTCTAACCGTCTTCCTTCAAATTTGCCAAACAGTGTCTCATATAAATCCATGTACGGAGGAAGAAGCTGCAATGCTAAATCGTACTGGATGAAACTTGTGATGTTCTCAAAATAATCTTTTCGGTGGCATTGCACATGTTCAAGAATCAACATTCTAGTTTTAGAACCATAAGATCACATCATTTGTTTGGAGGTGCACATTTCATCGGATGATCCCTAGCTGCATGTTGTAGTTGTGCCAAGATGATTAGCTGAATCAAAAAATTAAGATGTTAGATAATAAACAATTCTTATAACATTTTTGTCTTTTTCCACTCTGTCTATTTTATATGTTTTGGCAATTCTTTTTGAACATATTTTTGATCAGTTTCTTTCTCATGTGCTCGTTCTTGCTTTTCTACACATGCAATAACGCTTTATTCGTAATTAATCTTTTTGATTATCATTTTGTATGTTCTGGCATTCTTTTTTGAACACACTTTTGATTTGCTTTTTCCGCATATGGATTTAGCTCTCTCTTCTGGTTTTTATATAATATCCTCACCAGAACTTCTTTGTTTACATCGTAACTCATTCAAGAATGAATGGGAAGATTTCTCTTTTGATTTTAATCAAGACTTTTTACTATAAATTAATGAGAAAATCATTCAACATCTATAAAATTGTTTTATGAAGAGTATCATTTTGACACAATAACAGATTTTGAGAACTTTTTCCAGAAATCTTTTGACAAAAACTTTCTTTATAATGATAACATAGAATCATATAATCACAAACCCACAATTGCATGGACACTAAGTCACTCACTCCTCATTCTGTTCATTGCAGAAAACGGCCAAAATCAGACATGACTTAGTCCACTTAAACAATTGAGATTTGGATTTTCAGATTCAAGTTATAAAAAACTTTTCACTTTTACTTTTTGTCATGATTCGTAAACAATAAAGACAAACATATCTAATTCAATAATTGAATGGACACTAAGTCACTCACTCCTCATTTTGTTCATTGCAGAAAACGGCCGAAACCAGACATGACTTAGTCCACTTAAACAATTACGAATAGATATATATAACCCACGGCTTAGAATTCATAAAAACTTGATTTCTTTCTCAAAATTATTTAATGTTTTCATCACACATGAGAAACTGATCTTTTTGTTCCACAGACATTCAAGCATTAATCATCATAAGCATTAATCATCAAAATTATTTCTTTCTCAAAACAACTTCACGTTTCCACAAACGCATTTTTACTGAATTTTGACTTTTTGACACCACCGAGTTTGACTTTTTGACCCTTCCGAGTTTGACTATTTGACTATTACTGAGTTTCACAAACTAGATAAACAATGATTCATTTTAACTTATGAAAAAACCAAACTCGATTAGTTTTTATTGTTTCAATTTACATTTTTCAGACTCCAAACAGTAGACAAACAATCAAACTCGATAATAATCAAACTCGATAAACACCATACACTTCCGAATTTCAATTTCAGCGACTAGTTAACCATTCCTAAGCTATTTATCACTTATTTCTACATAAACATTGTTTATTATCGTCCTTGATTTCAATCTTGTTGCATAAACTCGATAAAACACAAACTCGGTAATCCTAAATATTACCGAGTTTAAACTCGATAATGCAAACACATGTATTATTTGAACCACAAATCATATCCACTTACGTTTGAGTAAGAAAAGTAGTTGTAATCGTTGTAATGAACTCGAAAGAGGTGCTTTGATTTTCTACTCAAACTCGACAATAAGACTCGGTAATTATAAAAAGTAAAATAGAAAATTTTTCCTCCTTTTATAGCCACCGAATATTTGTTTGAAAAATGACACTTTCAGCCCCTGTGGTTTTCATTTTCGATTTTAATCATTTATTTCCCAAATTTTGTTTTTCAAATTTTCAAAAACTCCCCCTTGAGTAATGAAAATTTTCAAAACCTCCCCCATGAAATGAAATCATGTAAAATACTTAGTCCGAAAATGAAGATGTTTGAGTTTTAAAATAAAAACTCCCCCTTGAAACTATAACGTTTTTCAAATTCAGTCCTCTTTAGAGATTATTGTTTTATTTTATTTTCGAAATGATGTATGTGAATGAAAAGTTTCAAGTACTCCCCCTTAGATTATGATTCCGTTTTTTCTTTTGAAAGCTTTTTATAAAAAATTTGGAATCATAAATCTAATCATGTGATCTTTTAAATTATTTTATTATATATATATATATATATATATATATATATATATATATATATATATATATATAAAATATTATATAAATAATACAAATCCTTTTGGGATTTGGAATTTTCAATTTTTTTCTTTTGTTTTTGAAAAATTATTTACATGTTTTTTGATGTATATCTTTTCAGAAGTTGTCAGGCTTTCAACTGGAGTTGGAGTCATCCATCGCATACCAATGGCCTATGAACCAGATAACTCAAATCGTTCTTTTGGAAGCGCTTTAGTAAATAGATTCTTGCAAGTTGGTATTCTGTCCCGACAAAGTAAATTTCCACAGTACCCTTCTCAACATGTTCTTTAATAAAATGATACCGGATGTCAATATGCTTAGTCTTAGAGTGCTGGACCGGATTGCACGAGATAGCAATGGCACTCTTGGAGTCACAGTACATCGGAATCCGATTGTACTTGTATCCATAGTCAAGCAGTTGAGTTCGCATCCAAATAACTTGTGCACAACATGCAGACAAGGAAACATATTCAGCCTCAGCAGTAGACATCGCAGTACAATCTTGTTTCTTTGAACTCTAACTCACGAGCTTTCCACCTAGAAATTACAATCCTCCTGATGTGCTTTTTACATCATCTTTACATCTGCATGTCCCGTCTAAAAAGGCAAATTAGTTTCAAATCCATAATCCTACGGATACCATAGGCCCATATTTATAGGACTGTCTCAGGTACTGAAAGAATCCGTTTAACCTCTTGAGGTGTTTTGACCTAAGAACGTGCTTGATAACGAGCACATACAAAAGTAGCAAAAGCAATGTCTGGACGACTGGCTGTTAGGTACATAAGCCCTCCTATCATACGACGATAAGTTGTTTGATCAGTAGGAGTGCCTTGTAAATCAGCATCCAGCCTCTCAGTTGCCATAGGTGTACTCATTGAGACACATTCATCTAGACCATGTTTCTTTAACAACTCAATTGCATATTGTGACTGACTTATGAATATGCCACGGGGAGATGATGAACTGAGTCTAAGAAAGAACTTTAGTTCACCCATCATCAACATTTCAAAATTATTTTTCATTAGGTTTGCATAACATTTTGAAAAATCTGGATTTGTTAAACCAAAAATAATGTCGTCAACATATACTTGAACAAGTAATATGTCTCCTCCGTGACGTCGTGTAAACAAAGTTGGGTCAATAATACCTTTAGTGAACCCATGTTCAATTAGAAAAGAAGACAATTTGTCATACCATGCATGCGGTGCTTGCTTAAGACCGTATAGAGCTTTTTTCAACCTATATCTGGATCAATAAACCCTTCAGGTTGGCTGACATAGACTTTTTCTTTCAAAGGACCATTGAGAAAAGCCATTTTGACATCCATTTGAAAGATTGTTATATTCTTATAAGCAATAAACATCCGAACAGCCTCAAGACGAGCAACAGAAGCAAATGACTCTTCAAAATCAATGCCTTCTTCCTGCTTGTATCCTTTAGCCACAAGACGAGTTTTGTTCCGAACTACAATATTCTCAGCATCACACTTGTTCTTCTAGAGCCATTTGAGAGCAATAACATTCTTTCCTTCTGGTCGTGGAACGAGTTCCCAAACTTGAAGTCTCTCAAATTGATTCAACTCATCTTGCATGGACTCAATCCAACTGTGGTCTGCCATAGCTTCTTTGATATTCTTTGGTTCAATAGTGCTAATGATTAATGCATACATGCATCCCTCAAAATCTGTGTGTAGCCGTTGGCGAGTCATGATAGGTTTGGACGGGTCGCCAATAACTTGATCTAGAGGATGATCTTTTGTCCAAATGTGAGTTGAGGGTTGTACTTGGTGGAAATTATGCACATTTGATGGTTTTAGAGTCGTTGTTGATGACTTAATTCATAGTTTTCCATCAAAATCAGAAGAATCTTCTTGATTGAAGTCATCGGCCTCAGTTAAAGAGATTGGATAGGTTTGTTCATCAGATGTAGTCACAATGGTAGGAGCCTCATGTTCTTCAACAATAATTGAAGATGTAGAAGGTGAGTCATCATGAATTTGAGTCGGTTATGCAGCGGAATTGATAGGTGTATCAGAAAACTTCTTCTTAAACAATACTATACACAATGACTGAACTAATTAATCTAAATCTTCTTTAATGGAGTAATTCAATTTTTTCCTGGCTGATGAATTATGATTTATGAATCGTTGAAGCTCGGGTTCAAAACAAATCGTGTTTCAGAAACCCAAGCAATGACTCGTCAAACATGACAATTATGGTTACCATAATCTTTTTAGTGCGTCTGTTATAGATTCGAAACCCTCTTGATGTTTCCGAATAACCAATAAAGACCCCAATGTCTGCTTTTGGTTTCATTTTTCCAAGATCATCTTGGTCATTTGTTGGATAACACAAAGAACCAAACACATGAAAAAGATTCAACATTCGGCTTTCTGCCACGTAATAACTCAATAAGGTGTTTGGGTTATGTCGTGAAAAAATGATTTGACCGATTTTTAGAGTAAAATAAGCGGCAGCCACTGCTTCAGCCAAAAAATTCGGTGAACGAGAAAAGATAAGCATCGTACGAGCAGCTTCAACAAGATTTGATTACGTCTTTCAACTACTCCATTTTTGTTAGGGCGTTCGAGCAGTTGAAAATTGTTGCATGATGCCTAACTTTTCATAATAAAAATATGAAAAAAAAAGAGCTTTAAGAGTTCCATTTTGAATTCAGTACCATTGACTGGTAACGAATCTGGCAAACTATCCGCTTATAATTCCCCATTTGAGCATGAGCAATGGATTTCTTTATAATCTCTGGATTTCATCTTTCAAATAAAGAAATTAAACCCATGTATATCGAGAATAATCATCCACGATCACAAGAATATACTTCTTTCCATTGATCGAAGCTACCCGCATTGGACCGCATAAATCCATATGAAGCAATTCCAATTTGGAGTGACACTTGTAGCCTACCATTTTGAGTGGACGTATAATGCCATATTTACCCAACATAAAAAGATAATGTCATATATACCCATTATAGACATTAAAAAGTCATATTTACCCAACCCAAAATTATAATGCCATATATACCCAAATTAAACAACAATTTGTCATATATACCTAAATTACTAATTTTTATTCATTTTACAATTATTAAAACACTAATAAATATCAATTAAAAATATCAATTATCATATTCATATCAATAAGCGGTGAATACTTACACGTTTTATATCTTTTTATCCATGTTTACATGAAAATAATACACATTGTGTGTGAATGATTTTTATTTCTTTTTTAAGAATTATTACTTAAAAAGACAAATAACATATTCCGGTCTTGATGAAATAACTAGATATATTCATTTTAAATCTAATACATGAAAAATACAAATAACAATATGTAACATAAATGTTTTTTTGCCATAATTGGCAACAAGAAATAGAGAATCATTCACGCACATTTATTATTTTTCCTGTAAATTTAAATTAAGTGGTAAAAGACTCGGGAGTATTCACCTATTTATTGATTTAAGTATGATATTCAACACATCTTGAAGTGATGATTATTAAGTGTTCTACTAATTAAAAATGAATAAATTAGTTGTTTGGGTATATATGACAATTTTATGTTTACATTGGGTATATATGTCATTATCATTTTTGATTGGGTAAATATGAAATTATAAGATTTGTTAGTGCAAATATTATGATATTTAATATATACATTCTCTTTATGTTTTGATGATGACTGTTGGATCACTTACTGAATAGATCTTGAACCTTTAGCTTGCAAATGGTTTGTTACTTTAGATAAATCCAAAGCAACAATAATGAAACACTGATTGAACACTATTGATTATGCGGAAACTAATCAACAATGCTAAGAAGAACGGTATTAAGAAAACACAAAAGATCTTCTATCAAACTCACACTTTATATTATAACTTGAATCGTACTAGGTTACAAGCTATGATTGCTAATTGATCTCTATTGATCTATATCTATTAACTATGCCTAGGGTTCCTTTTATACACCAAGGAAAACCCTAATGGGCTTTACAAAACGCGTGAGGAGATAATGCATATCTATTCCTAATTTAACTCATGCATATCTCCTAACAGCACTAACTTTTATATGCTAGCAGCACTAACTTACTACTAACAACACTAACTATACTAGCAGTACTAACAATGTACTGACAGTACTAACTATACTCTAACAGTACTAAAGACTTAGTCTATTTTCTTCAATCTTTCTTAGCAGCACTAAATCTTCACTAGCAGCACCAATGTTGAACCAGCAGCAGTAAGTTGTAAAGACTTCTAAAACTCAACAATCCTCCCCTAAACATGATGTTTACTTGTCAACCTTCATGTTTCATCATCTTGAACTTCTTGAACACTGGGAGGATGTATCCAAACACTTTACAACCTTTTAAACTTCAACTTTGATTAGCTTCCAGTCTTTTCAGCAACATAACAAAAATACAGCAATACCAACTAAGTTGGCCAGCTTTGTAGTTTTTGGCAAACTACCAGCCATAAACGGATTTGATATTTCTTTACCAGTAGCCGTTTGCTCTGGAATAGCAATGCTTCATTGCAATAACATGGTGCATTGATAACCATATAGTTTTTAGTAAACTATCAACTATCAACGGATTTGAGATGTCTATACCAAGAGCCGTTTGCTTTGGACTAGCCAACTCTTTATTGTGAAGCATGATGAGTTGAGAACCATATAGTTTTTAGCAAACTATCAACTATTAACGGATTTGAGAAGTCTTTACCAGAAGTTGTTTGCTCTAGACTAGCTAGTTTTGATGTTTATTAGACATGGTGAACTGATGACCATTTGTTGTGTGGTGATAAAACCAACACTTAAAGGTCCTTCTGCTTTTGAATGAATCTAAGCAGAGTATAAGCATCTTCACTTGCAGTCCCAGCTACTAACCTCAAAGAAAGCATTCTCTTAAGTGTTTCTTTTGTGAGTGGATACATAAGCTTCATATGTAGCCCATAAGCTTCAGTCTAAAGGAAATAATGAACTCCTAATAATCATCTAATCAACTAGAATCAATATGCTAACTAAGAGTTCATTTACAAACTATACAACAAGGTAACTTGCCAACTTGCCTCCCCTGAACTAATGCAGCTAACAATGATTACCTCACCAGCAAAATAGAAGAATGAACCTGTTAGACTTATACTACCAAAAAAATTACCATGGAAACCTTCCTTTATGTACAGATGCACCCTACATCACACAGGTGTTTGCACTGTTCAAGTGTCGGACTTGCAATCAAGTGGGTCATTGACCAGAAACTCAGAATGAGAAAAAAGATCAACCGCTAAAAATAACTCTTGAGGATACTCAGGTTCGCCACTAGTTACATATGATGGATCATCTGAACCCCACTTCATAAACCCCAAACACCAAGCTACAATCCTTGTCATTCATTATTTTATCTAGAATCTACCCCAAAGAACACGTTAGCTTTATGTTTCGCTATTTACTTTAGAGTCTCGGTGTTGTAAGATATTTAAAGAATTTCATGAAATAATTTAAATGTGATGATTTCGTTACAATATTGTTAGCTGGGTGATATCAAAATTTCGACATTATTTGTCAATTCCATCTCAATCTAATATGTTCAACTATAAATTCTTTCTCTCAGACGTTTTGCAACTATAAATTATCATCCTAGATTATATAGGGCCGTTTCAGGTACACATTCAAATTCAAATATTAAATATAACCATTCATGATCATACATTTTCTACACATTACCATATCGTATTTTTATGCTTAGGTAAGACGATTTATGATTATCTTATTAAAATGAATTAGGTCACTTTTCATTTAAATAACGGAAATTAATAAACATACGACTATAAATCTCTCAATTACAAGGAGTGGTTGTAACGCTTCTTTTTGTAATGTAACAAAATTATAAATTAAGTAGGCTAGATATTAAATACGTACAAAAAGTATCTTTCATCCATTTGTACAAAAAACAAAACCCAATTCCTTAATCTTATCATTATTACCTTCTTTACTTCAATATATGTCCATTTTATATCTGTATATCACGTGACTAGCAACTCTCTAACAAATTGTAAATCATTTTCCTTGACATTACTCATTCCATGATCTTAGTATTCTAAACATTTTTTGTTTATATTCTGCAAAATAATAACAAGGTAACACACAAGAATCTATACAATGTCAAATGATTTCAATACCCTAGGTTTGAAATTTTGACAAAGACCATGTGATGCATTCTTATTCGATTTGTTGATTTTAAGGTTAATGAATAAAGATTCTTTACGATCACAGTAGACGAGCAGAAGCAATGGTAGGGACCATAAACCCACCAGGTTTCTGTAATTATTAAAGTATTTCATCCAACCAGAGTTCTTAAGATTTGAAGAAATTTTATTGACTGTCATCAAGAGGTGTAGTCTTGAAAATAAGTAAGTCGTGTGAAAGGAGGTAACATTATAATTATGGTGTACAACCATAATTATAAATGGCATCACACACTGTGGATTGTGTCCTTGATTAACCTAACATACAAATCAAATTCATCGATGCATACCTACATCTATTTCACTATAAATTTCAATTAAAAATCTCGGGACGAGATTTCTATCTATAGGGGTGGAGACTATAACAACCAAGACTTTCATTCTAATGCATAATCAATCATATTTTACTATTGATCACAAATCTACGGGGATATTTTTTCGGTTTTTACATTACTTGCATTGTCAATATCTCAGTATGTCATGTAACTTACATAACTAAAGTAGACGAGCTCACGCAACCTATCTATGGAAATCCTGTCTTCATATATATCAAGCAAACATCATAACATGTCAAGTCAATATCATCATATTCTTTTTACAATGTACATTATTCCTATAATGTACCAGTCGCAACGTTATATCAAAACGGGCTTTAAACCGTTATCGTATGCCTCTAAAACCCTAATTCCATGAAGATTTAATATCTAAAGAGAATGTACAAGCTACTAAAGCATATGTATAGTAATATAACATTTCATTTGAAAATATAAACTCCCTCCAAGTCAAGTACAAAGTTTTCAAAGAACAATGTACAAAGTCATTATGCTGATATCAAAAATAGCTGTTTTTACCTTAGATTTTCTTCACCACACCTTTTTGTCATAGTAATACAATTATATAAAATGTGGGTAAAACACTATGAATTCTATTAATAATCTTTCATACACCATTTTTACTCTTAAAACCCTACATACAAAAGTCAGAAACCCTTAACCGAGACTAAATAGTAAACTATGAACCCGTTTCTTTATTTTTTCATTGTAACTAAATAATACTCAAATAAGTTGTAATAACTTATTTTACAACCATAACAATCATATACCATCACTATTTCATAATCTCATTTCATTTATACAAGAATTAAATCTGAGAAACCCTAAATGAACCCTAAATGATCATTCGACCCGTTTTCTTGTTTTTAACCATTTAATATCAATAGTAATCAAGAAGCCATGTAAACTCATAAAATGAGGTTTTACAATTACATTATCCAATCATTAAATTGGCAATGTTGCAAGAACTTCAAAGCCTAGTAAAACCATATCAGAATCCAATATAAATCCTAATCAACACGTGGCTTTGTTTACTTTCATTTCGACCCCTTTTTAGATTAAACCACTAATCAATTCTCGTTAGTAAATCCATTATCTCTACCTAGGATCAATAATATATCTATCTTGGTCCAATGTAACACGAATTATATGCAAAGAAAATGTCAAGAAAACCCTAAACCGTACTAAAATGGAACCCACGAACTCATTTCTCTCCTTTTTTATCCCGTTTTACCTAAACCACTGCTTCTTTTGTTAATATTTCATATTACAACCTTAAGATCTTTTTTTATTCAATTCTTGATACAATGTCCACGAAAATAAACCAAAAACTTGAATTACGTTCCATAGTTATCCAAAACAGACTAGCGTCTGGTCATGGCTCATTTTTACCCATTTAAATCTCTTCCCATGTGCAAGCAACTCAATGAATCACTTACATGTGCCCCTCAATCAGCTTACCCACCTTGCTCCATCTTTTCCACATGGCCTATGAAAATCAAAGACACATGAGTTCTCTTTTAACCACAACAGCCCGCGGCCTTCCATCTTGGGTATCACACACCATCATTCTAGCTTTTCTAGAACCTCACAACTCACTCCATTTAGGACCTAATACCTTCAGTATCTAGCTTGTACACATGTCCATGGCCTGGTCTTAAGAGTTCCTTAGCCTCCTTGCATGAATTCAAGTATAAATAGAAGCATAAACCTTCACTTTCTTCTCATACACCATATTTATATATAACCATATCAGGAGAAAATACTTTGCTCAATAATGTGTGCTAAGAAGTATCTAAGACAAGAAACAAGGGAATCTTTGAAAGATTTGAACGCCACCGGGGCGGGGGAACAAGGATACAACGGCAGTAGAGTGGAAAATTACTACCACGAAATTTGAATCCCCATTCCTCTATTTTTGCTCCTTGAAGTCATAACCATAGGTTCTTAGATTTTATAATTCTGCTCATACACTCTATTATAATGTTCATTTTTGATCCTAAAAATTAAACTCTTGTTTAAAGTTTCCATAAATAATTCATTGCTCATTTTCCATTTTGATCCAAAAACAGTACACCCGAAAAACCCTAATTTCGCCTTTTTTCTCTTAAAACTAAATGTCATAATGGTTCAATAATTGTTTTATCTATTCCCTATCATGCTAAATAATGTTTTTAAAATAACCACTTTATTAGATTATTGAAGGAAATTTGAAATTTAAAAAACCCGCGCGTTATACGTTTTTTTAAACCCTAATTGACGTTTTGCTTCATAGCCCTAAGAATCGTTATTTTAAACTAGCGTTACGGTTTTAATAACTTCATATTTTTGTTTATTATTAACTTTTAAATAGCTTTTGAAATGTTTTCATAGCTATGCATGCCAATGTGGACATGTTTTGTAATTATTATTCCATGCAAGGGGTATATTGTTGCTTTCTAGAAATTAATAAATAGAAGGCTAAATATGTCATTTATCTAAAGTTATTATTAGGGGTCTATTATGTCACTTTATCATAGTACATGGTTTTTCTTGGTAATATTTTTAAACGTAAAGGCCAAAATCGTAAAATGCCAATACGAGAGGGTATATTTTTGCCACTTTTCAAATTAAAGGGTCTAAAATGTACATTTTGATAAAAAGTATAAAATCATGTTTTAAAACCTTATTAAGGACATAACTTTAATTAAGTTTCTCTGTGATTTAACAATTTCTAGCTATTGATCAAAACGCTTTTAAAACCGTTTATATCATAAACAATAATAGGATAGCTTAATATTAAGGAGTTTCATCATAGTCATTAGTTCTGATGTGTTGTAGGTTTAAGATTTAAAGTTGCCCTAGCTCTCAAAATATGTTTAATGAATGACTTCTGAATTATGATGGCCCGAACGTGGCGATAACAATAATTTCCAAACCTCTTCAATCAAAACTCATCAACTCTTTAAAACTAAAGTTCTTAGAAGTATATCTTTCTAAGAAATCAACATATTTACTCAGGTTGCGTGGCGTGGCTGTTTACTATCATTTGCTATAATCTACCTTCCCTGTTAAGATTGTTCATTAGGTGGTTCAGCTTTCATTTTGGACTTTTTATTACATCTACAATACTTTTGAGTTCATAGCCTCGCCTTTTCAATTTTTGGAATGTTTTATATAACCCGAGAGGGGATACATGCTCATTTTTTTTAATATATACAATGTACTTTAAATACGATATTGTGAACCCGTGAGGGGGGATACATGCTTGTTTCAAAACTCTTTTGCAGACTCGTTTATTTTCCTTAACAATGTGATTACTTTTCAAAGAATTAATGATTTATAATCGCTCATGCTTTATAAACCTGTGGTTATCTACTGTAAACCATGAATGCAAGTGTTCTCTAAACTATATGCTACCCTGATATATTATTGCCTAAATACATGAAAGTATCTCTTAGGGTAATAACTCCTAATATCTCTTTGGGTAATATCTCCCAGTATCTCTTTGGGTAGTATCTCCCAATATCTCTTTGGGTAATATTTCCTAATATCTCTTTGGATAGTAGATCAAAGTATCCCTTAGGGTAGTGACTCCCAATATATCTCTTGGTAAAGGTTCTCAGTTATATTGATTTTAAATATGTGATTCAATAAGCCTTGGGCAATAATTCTGTTTTATATAATAAATTTATAATCTATTCTGTTTTATTACCACTTCATGGGTGTATAACAACATAATTTCAACCATTTTATTATAAACCTATTGATTGTTACTAAACTTTGTGTTGCCTCTTTTTATGCATGTTTATCTCAGGTAATGAGCTACTTATGGCATGGAGTCGGCATTGGACTCGAAGATGGCTAAAATCTTGTTATCATTCACTTTTTATGTTTCTAGATTTTGGGACCTGGCTTTGTATAAACTCTGATTTGAAATGGAATGATAACATTCTTTTCGATAAACGTCCTCTTTTGGGTCGTTTTTATGATTATGATTGTTTTTGTATCTTGAAGTAATCCAGATTAGGCTTCCGCTGCTAGATTGTTAAAAATGGGGGTGTTAACATAGGACGTGCATGATAAGAGAACATATAAAAGTAGCTAAAGCAATGCTGATAGACTGCTGTTAGGGAATATGCCCTCTATCATTACAACGATAAGTCGTTCTTCGATCAGTAGGAGTGCTTGTAAATCAGATCCAACCTCTCAGTTGTCATAAGGTGTACTCATTAAGGACACATTCATCTATGACCATGTTCGCTTTATAAATTCAATTGCTATGGTGGACTGACTTAGAATATGCAAGGAGATTGATGAACTTGAAGTCCAAGAAAGAACTTTAGTTCACCCATCATCGGACATTTCAAAATTATTTTTCATTAGATTTGCAAAACGTTTTGAAAAATCTAGATTTGTTGATCCAAAAATAATGTTTCGTTCAACATATACTGAACAAGTAATAAGTCTACCCATCCGTGACATCGTATGAACAAAGGTTAAGGTCAATAATACTTTAGTTGAACTCAGTTTAATTAGAAAAGAAGACAAATCTTGTTCATTACCAAGGCACGAAGGTTCTTGCTTAAGTCCGTATAGAGCTTTTTTATAACCTGTAGAGTGATCTGGAATTCTCGGATCAATAAACCCCTTCAGGTTGGCATACATAGACTTCTTCATTTCAAAGGACCATTGAGAAAAAAGTCTTTTTAAAATCCATTTGAAAGATAGTGATATTCTTATTGAGCGATAAGCAATATAAACATTCGAACGACCTCAAGACGAGCAACCGAATTTTATCAAGGGTAACTTGGTAATTTTCTTAATAGCTCTTAAGGCTATATTATTATAGTATATTTTACGTGTATAAAACTCTCGATCACTCAGCATCACACTTGTTCTTTCAGAGCCATTTAAGTGCAATAACATTCTTTCTTTCTGGTCGTGGAACGAGTTCCCAAACTTGAAGTCTCTCAAATTGATTCAACTCATCTTGCATGGACTCAATCCAACTGTGGTCTGCCATAGCTTCTTTGATATTCTTTGGTTCAATAGTGCTAATGATTAATGCATACATGCATCCCTCAAAATCTGTGTGTAGCCGTTGGCGAGTCATGATAGGTTTGGACGGGTCGCCAATAACTTGATCTAGAGGATGATCTTTTGTCCAAATGTGAGTTGAGGGTTGTACTTGGTGGAAATTATGCACATTTGATGGTTTTAGAGTCGTTGTTGATGACTTAATTCATAGTTTTCCATCAAAATCAGAAGAATCTTCTTGATTGAAGTCATCAGCCTCCGTTAAAGAGATTGGATAGGTTTGTTCATTAGATGTAGTCACAATGGTAGGAGCCTTATGTTCTTCAACAATAATTGAAGATGTAGAAGGTGAGTCATCATGAATTTGAGTCGGTTATGCAGCGGAATTGATAGGTGTATCAGAAAACTTCTTCTCAAA
>BQNB010075085.1:0-29977 GCA_026074375.1 Tanacetum coccineum | reverse complement strand
TCTCTTTGTTTCTTTCAATCAAAAGTTCTTTAATGTTTAATCTTTTGTGCCATTGATCTTGTGCTTAATCCATGGAATGATCTTGTCTCGGTTTTAATCAAAGATTTGTAAAATCCCGTGAACAGTAATTGACTTCAACCAAACATAAATTAAACAAAAACAACACCAAACACAAATAAAACAAATCAATAATCACGTCTTCCCTTCAACTCATTCATTCGACTGCTAATTAATTAATTACTTTAGTGTAATATGTATTCGTTGCTTTACTAGGCACGTTACAAAGGGTTTCGTTATAGTTGATAAAATGGTGAAGGTTATATTACCGGGGTCTAAGAAGAGGCCCGGGGAGCCCTTAGAGGGTGGAGATCAGAAGAAGCAAAAATGGACTCAAGCATATCCGCTTGAAAACATTATTGGGGATAAAGACCGACCCGTCTCTACCAGGAAACAGCTCGAAACCGACGCAATGTGGTGCTTCTTCAATGAATTCTTAACTCATGTTGAACCAAAGACTTACAAGCAAGCCTTAGAGCACTCGTGCTGGATTGAGGCTATGCAGGAAGAAATTCATGAGTTTGAACGTCTAGATGTTTGGATACTTGTGCCCTGTCCAGATAATATTCTTATCATCCCACTCAAATGGATTTTCAAAATTAAGTTGGATGAATATGGAGACGTCTTGAAGAACAAAGCTCGGTTAGTGGCGAAAGGTTATCGTCAGGAAGCTGGTATTGACTTTGAGGAATCATTTGCTCCGGTTGCTAGACTTGAAGCGATCAGACTCTTCATTGCTCACGCGGCAAGTATGAACATGGTCATCTTCCAGATGGACGTGAAAACCGCCTTCCTCAACGGCGAACTGAATGAAGTTGTCTATGTCAGTCAACCAGAAGGATTTGTAGATCCAGAGCATCCATCGCATGTGTACCGCCTCAAGAAAGCTCTCTATGGACTCAAACAAGCTCCACGTGCGTGGTATGACAAGCTATCAGCGTTTCTAATCAAGTCAGGATTTACAAAAGGCGTGGTCGATCCTACACTCTTCACGAGAAAAACAGGCAAACATCTTCTACTGGTACAAATATATGTAGATGATATTATCTTTGCCTCTACTAACCCCAAAGCCTGCAAATTATTTGCTTTTGAAATGAACTCAACTTTCAAGATGTCGATGATGGGACAAATGTCATTCTTTTTAGGATTACAAGTTTCTCAAAATCCCAGAGGCATCTTTATCAACCAATCCAAATATGCTCAGGAAATCTTGAAAAAGTTTGGTTTTGACTCCTGCACACCCATTGACACTCCAATGGCGGAGCGTCCCAACCTTGATGAAGATAAGGGAGGCATTCTGCGTTCAACAAAATTCAGATGTATTGTGAAAATCAAAGTGCTATTGCTCTATGCTGTTAATAGTGTTCAACACTCGCGGCACCACAGAAACAATTGATATCCGTCCCATCACTTTATAAAGAGCAGTTGAAAGGAAAGTTTGTTGAGTTGTCTTTCTTGAGACAAAAAATAACCACTGGCTGACATTTTTACGAAGCCTTACCGAGAAGAGCGCTTCGCAACACTACTACCCTCAGCTTGGAGTCAAACAAATGTCACTAGATACCTTAAAGACTCCAGGTGAGTCTGTCTCCGAAAAATAAGGGGGTTTAAAACCACGTTTTTCACATTGTATCATGTATATTAAAAAAGAAAATTAGTTTAGAGTATTTCTGGCTTGCAGTATTCCGGACTGTAACCCGGATCTTAACCCAGATAACTTAATGTAACGTTTCAGGTGCAATATTTCCTTCCACAGACAAGAAGTTGTCTAAGCCCCCGAACCATTTTTTCTCATAAACATTTGTTTTAATCAAACAATGTACGGGATGACCAAATCAGACTGTGACCTATTGGCTCTTAAATAGAAACACGGTCTAGTTAGTGGGGAGAATCATTACTAACTAACAGTTTGTTGCAGGTCAAAAGGACGCACTGTTTGCTGATTCTATGATCCAAATTGACACGACCAACCGTTTACAAGTTCAGAGACCAGATTGCAGTATCATTCCTGTCCATGGGTATCTAAAGGTCTTGTATCAGTTACCACTTGATTTATTGTGCTATTTTCACCCCACACCTCATACTTTGAGGGGAGATTGAAAACATTTAAGTCCAATTCTAGATCAAACCCATTCCACAAGTTTCCATACTTTTTGATCGGGGAGAGAATGTGACATAAACATGTAAAACGGATAATTATATGATTCGATGATTCTAAATGCTAATCCATATCCAGCATGTTGATGTTTGTTTTGTGATTTTGGGTACTGAGTATTCTAAACGATCTTTCGATTATCGACGCACATGTGTATGGGAGGATAAGTGTTATAATGATTCAAAAATGTCAAGTGTAACCCAAAGTTTTGTGTTATACACACTATCTTGATAAATACAAGAAGAAATCTTTTGTTCATGTTCGTGAAATTGATCTTAATGGAATGCTGAGGAAAAGATGTTAACCACCCAGGGTATTCATATGAATGCTTTCATTCCTGGTCTTCGACAGCTCGCCGCCCACTAGTGAAATGATCCCCATAAATGTACTTGTAAAGTTATGGATTTCCCAAGGCACTAGCATATCTTTCTGGATATATACCAAAAACATCATCAGATAAGCATCCTGAATTAAAACATCCGTTTGTGCCCCAAACAAATTTTATAAGCTCATCGAATGATATTTTCAAAAAAAAAAATCATTTATTGCCACAGGCCCTTCTACGGTACTTTAATTTTATTAAGAAGTAAAACGTCGGAAAAAGGAATTGTACGGTATAGTCCTCATATAGTAACAGTACTGACTCACTCTTTGAACCATCATAGTAGAAATTACTTATAGTGTGTTAGTCCTTCGGACATCTAGTTCTAGAGAACCGAACATTTAGGAATCTGATACTTAGGATTAGAGGAACTAGCTTGTCACGTGCCGGAAAAAACCTGTCAAAATGTTTCTTTTGAATGAATCTTTCGATACAGGTGCAGTATTCGTACTGTAATCTGATCCTCAGCAGAATCAGAGGGTTACTGTAACCGCCCCAGATTGAGTTTTACGTCTATACTTGATCCCCCTCAAAATATAAAACCCTTTCTATTGTGTCCACAAAATGGTTTTCTAGAACACATTAAGTGGTGATTTTACATAACAAAAATGATTTTTTTAGGTGACTAAAATTTGTTATATCATGGCGAATTGACGACTCAAAGTTTCCGATGCAAAGACACATGCTCATAACATACCACAATATCTGAAGTAAATCAAGAAAGTTTTCAAACAATGCTTCCGCACGAAACTCTGAGAATCAATGTCTTCAAACAAATTCTAAAAGTTTACAATGATGGAAGAAGAAGACATCAATCAAAGTCTTTCAAAGATTCCAACAATATGACATTGTGATACTATAGATCAATCCGTATGCAAAGTTAAGTGAAGGAATCACAAGTACTTCACAGAAGTAAAGCTTTAAACAAGTCAAAGATCAAATTCAATCCATCACATCAAATTCTGAAGATCATGATCAAGGTGTTAAAGATTGAATTACCGAAGCACAACAAGTGAAGTACCCCATCAACAACGAGCTGAAGAGACAAGCACGAGTGAGCTTCTCATGACCTCATCTAGGGGGAGATTGTTAGGATCACATAAATGGACCCAAACAAAGAAGCTTCGGTCACTCGAAGTTACAAGACAAAAGTCTAGCTCGAAAGACAATGTTAATTAATGTTTATTATGTATACGGGCCAAGATGTAAAAAGCCCAAAAAGAAAGCCCTCAAAGGCAAATCCTTATTAGTATAAATACACCTAGTTTAGTCAAAATTAGGTTAGCTTCTCCATTTTATTTTTCATCTTAAGGGTTTGTAGCCTCTCTTTGTTTCTTTCAATCAAAAGTTCTTCATTGTTTTAATCTTTGTGCCATTGATCTTGTGCTTCATACATGGAATGATCTAGGGATCCTACAAGAACCGAATCTTCAATGTTGGTGATCAAGTCTTGCTTTTTAACTCCCGATTAAAGATTTTCTCTGGAAAGCTCAAGTCCCGATGGTCCGGTCCTTTCACAATCACCGAAGTTTATCCTTATGGCACTGCCAAGTTGTCTCATGCTGATGGGTCGAATTTCAAAGTCAATTGCCACCGTCTTAAGCACTATTATGGAGGGGATACACCACCATTGGTTATCCCGGACCTCCAGACTTTCCCTAAGGACAACTAAATTCAGGGATCGAGTCGAGCTTGAAAGCTCAAGTCCCGATGGTCCGGTCCTTTCACAATCACCGAAGTTTATCCTTATGGCACTGCCAAGTTGTCTCATGTTATCTAATGTGTTGTGTTGAGAGAGGCTTGTACTCTTTCCGATTTCTCGATGTTTGTTGCTTGTTTGTTGTGATTTTGCAGGATTGACCTGACAATTTCTGAAGTCTCTCGTGTCCGGTTGATTTGTCCCATTCTACTTGAGCTTCTCATCCTTTGTGTGAAATTAGTTTGGGGAGATCCGATATCCTTTCATCATTATCGATTAACGTTTATCTTTGCATAATTCATAAACGGCTTAGATTTTCGTAGAGACCCGACTTTAAACATTGAGGACAATGTTTCGTTTTAGTTTGAGGAAGGGAATCTATCGATTGGATGTTGCTTGCTTGTTGTCTTGTTCTCACGTACCCATTTTTCCCACAAAAATAGCAAAAAAAATTAAATTTTTTAGTCATAAATATAAGTCAAAAAATAATAATAATAATAAAAAATGTTAAGACACAAATGTAGGTTTTCCGTTGGTAAGAATAAGAAGTAATTTTTGACCCGATCGTACGTGTAGAGTTCTAGCTTTCTCCCTTAGCAATTAATGATGATAGTTTGTGCTAGTCTCATGTAGACTTTAAACATGCTAAACTTGAATCATTAGTAAAAGAAAACTTGTGCTAATCTCAAGTAGATTTTAAATATGCCAAGTTGGATTTTATATAGGCTAAGTGTTCGCGAATTTCTTTCTTAGAAATTTTAAATTGCGAAGAATAAGAAATGATAGTGTTATTTATAAGTCATGACATTAAACGTAGAATAGTTGGTTTTCTTTCAAGCTCATAAGTGTTAATTGTGGCTTTTTCTCCCATTAGCTTGTTTCACCTCTATATATAAATGTTTAATAAATAGAGTTGTATGGTTTTTTGGTTAATAATTAGCTAATAGAAGTTTTCTTTAGTTCCTTTGTGATTAGGATGAGTACACATCAGGAATACTTAATTTGGCATATTATATGTATGTATCTATTAAAGAATTATTTTGCTTATTCCTTAAAGTGCCTTAGGGTTATGGGGATATGTAGGAATTCATAATTATACGAGAACTGATAAATGTTTTGTTGTTCTTGACGGCTCACAACGATGTTACAGCCTTCTAATACGGTCGAGAAAGTTACCGGAAGTCAAAATATGTTTGTACATCTTGTCGGAGGAGTGGCCGATGTTGTAGCCTTCTAAAGGACTGAGGTATAATTAATGTTGTCTTAATTTTTGTTTATTTTGAGCCATAAGAGCCTAAGGTGTTATGTGCAAATTAGATTGGTCCAATTCATGTTCTTAAAGTGCCTTAGGGTATATGGACATGATTGGTGCCTTTGCTTAAGTAGCCTAATAAAAAGCCGAATTGTGGGTGCTCGATGTAGACTTTATCTTGATGACATTTGATCTTTTGGAAAGGACTAGGAGCTTAATTATGTGCGTTCTGAACCATTACCGCTTATTTTTGGAATTAAAAGTATCGAAACAAGTCTTAATGAGCCTTTCGGGTATATGACTTAAGTAAACTCTTGAGGATACAAAATCGGATTTGCGGGAGGAAAAGTAAGTACACAGTTAATATTTATGATTAGTGTTAGTTGTAATGACTTGTAATTAACAATGATCTTGTTTTAAGCTTTGATGGGAGGAAGTAAAGTAAAAAATCAGGGATGATGAAGTATCTTTTTTTAGACACTTAATTGTTGCTTTTTGTTCTATGATCCTTAAAGTTACAATGATGGTACTGAAAATAATACATTATGTCAACACAAATAAATTATTAGTTAGTTAGTTAATTATCAAGAAAAATCATAAAAGAAAAAAATCTTTGAAAATGGGAAATCGGGTGTTTTATAACTTGTGATCTCTTAACTCTCTCACAAAATCTTTGTTTTCAATGGTTTAGTTTAGGGATTTTTTGAGGTTTACGGTATTGGGTTATATGGCATGTGATATTCGGTGAGGTACCCAACCGTTTTGTTTGGGAAATTTTATAAGTGTAAAATAACACATATCCCCATTTGTACCTTAAAATACCAAATACCAAAAACAGACCAAAAATGGCAAAAATTTTTTATGTTGTTTTTTTTTTGTGTTTTGTTGTGTGAGGTACGGTTATATCAAAAATTCATAGAAAACAGTCAAAAGGAAAAGCCACGGTCACGGAGAATCAAAAGAGGTACAAAGCGGAAGCAGAAAAGTCAAGCCTTAGTCAAATTAGCAAAGAAAGTAAATCCAGTCAAAGATGGTCAAAACTAAGTCTAACACAAACGGACAATTCCTCAAAATGTGTCACTGTGGTCCATCAACTCTTACAAAAGTCTAAAAATGTCCCCTCCTCCCTTGGTGGGCCCAGGAAAGCTTAATGGGCCTTACCCGGATTCATAAGCCCAAAACCCTAACCCATGTTTTATTTTATAAACCACAAGGACTACTCTTGCCAATTCTGAAAATCATTTTACACTAAAATTAGACAAAGAATAGAGAGGGGCTCATTGTGTAATTATCCCTAAGTTCAAACCGAATTTTACCACAATTCAGTTAAAATGAATTTAGGCGCCAAAGATCCCTAGACACTATTCACCCGTCGTCCCAAAGTTACCATTAACTCAAACGAAAGGGCAAATGAAAATTAAGGGGTACGGTAGACTATTCAAGAGCTCATAAGTGCAATGGCAAGGTCATATCAATCAAATCAAGGGTTACTTAACCTCACACTCAAGATGAGGCCACGTCAGAGTTGGGAAAGCACAAGTAAAGATAAATTTTGCTCTATAATCACTCTCAGAAGAAACACAACATGTCACATCACGGATTGCCACGCTGGCAATTCGTGTGTGCACATATGTAATCCAACGGCCATGTTCTACTTATTAATGATTGAAGGAATCAAAGGGTCATGATTGAAAGGATTGGAGGACTCAAGGCGAGGGCTAGAACCTTCTCTCAGCAACTATAAATAGCAGCCTTGCTCACACACATGAGGAGAGTTTTTTTTGGAGGATTAGTTCTAGGAGTAATTTAGCTTATTTGTAATATTCAGTTTTCTTAGTAAAATGTAACTTTCTCTTAATCAAGTAATGTAATCATTTTCAAGTTTTAATACAAAATTATTTCAAGTTTAATAAGCTGTGTTTACTTTTTAAGATTACATATATGTCCATTGTTTTTACAACTGTTTAAATAAGCTACTAATAAGCTCATATTAATTCCTTGAGTCTCTAAGCTCAAGTTGAGTGTTTAATTAAGTCCTTAATCTACTTTAACCTTAAAAACAGCTTATTTACCTTAGCTTATAGAAATCTGAGCTTATGGAAGGGGAGCTTAACTTGGAAGAGCTCCCATGGACTTTTACTGGCTTATCTCTGATAAGCCAGAGCTATTGATAAGCTCAATTGAGCAATTTAGCCTTTGTTATGCTAAGGCATCTGTAAGTCTTTCATTTACTTTCTTGTCTTTCATCTTCTTAGTGTAATTTTGCCTAAATACTTGTTAGTTGCTTAATCTGCTTATTGTCTTATTAACTTGTGCTTAATTGTCATTTGATATGCTTATTAGGATCATTATAATATGTTTAATATCTGGTAATTAGGATTTGATTAGTGAATTTTATTCTAGCAGTTTAACAAGATTCATAAGTTCAGTTAAAGGGGTGTTTGGTTTAGGCCAATTTGACCTGTATAAGTCAAAGGTTTTAGTTAATTCTGTTTGAGATAGCTTAGGTTAATTGAAAATCATTAGGAAATGAGTTCTTATGAGTCAGTTTGAAGTTTTAGTGATTTTATGGCTTATTTACTTTTCCTCAGCACCAGGGCACTTTATACCTTTCTTTTAGCTATTGAATATTTGATCTAAGCCTTCAAGGGTTTAGATTTTGCTTGTTCTTGGATTGCACACTTACAATAAGTGTGTTGAAAGTAGTAGTAACCTTTAGGAGAACCTGCACAAGTGTGTGCTTGGTTTACCAATTGCACCAGCAGTACTAACATTAGTTAGTACTGCTGATTCTTAAGCCCCACATTAAGCTAGCATGTTAGGATTTAATAGCTTATCTTTTAGCATTTTATAGTTTAGTTATAGTTTAATATAGATTAAGTCTTAAATCTTATTTCCTAGCTTATTCTCCTAGCTTAATTTTGCTGTCAATAAAGGGGGTGTTTGATTAAGCTTTCTTTGACCACAAATAGTCAAAGTAAGCTTTAGTTTTTCATTGAGTCAGTTTAAATTTCATTTAAAATTAATAATTAAAGAGTTTTTATAAGTTAGATTTTGAAAATGAAAAGATTAGAGCTTATTTCCATAATGTCAGCGCCAGAGGAGTTTTTAGCTTAGTTTTGATAGCTTAAGTTTGATTTTTGCTCTTTGAGCTTTTGCTAGTGAATTTAGTGTGTTCATACACACTCAATAAGTGTAAGTAGTGCAGGTTTACCTTTCTTAGGTAAACTGCACTATTGTTTGCACTTATGCAAAGTGCATCAGTACTAACAATAAGCTAGTACTGCTGTCATTTTTAGCTTAGTTTTTAGTTAAGTAAAAGTAGGTCTTAGGTTCTTAAATTCAAGTAGGATTTAGATTAGTTATAGCTTAATATAGATTAAGTCTTTAATCTTATTTTCAAGCTTATTTTCTTAGCTTAATTTGCTGTTAAAATTCACCAAAAAGCCAAAAGCACCAAAATAGTAGTTTCTTAAAATTGTTAAATTTAGCTTAAGTTACTTGTTTTTATTACTTAAATAGTTAGTTTATAAGTAGTTCTTTAAGTCCTCTATAGCTTATAGTCTATTTTGCTACTTTGTGCTTTTTAGCTTAATGAGATTTTGTGCTTATTTTCTAGATTTCTGAGTTTGCTTGTTTCCTCATCATTTTCAGTAGCTTAAAAGTAGTTCAAGCTCTCATTTCTTTTCGTTCATAGATTAAGCATGTCATAATCTTTCTAAATCACTTTTCCTTTTTCAAAATGAGCTTAATTTGAGCTTTTTGCAAGTCAAAAAGCATAAGTGAGCTTAACTCACTTGTTTCTGTAAACAGCTTATAGATAAGCTCTTATTGAGCTTATCTGTGAGTTTCAGCCCATATAGCTTTTTTAACTTTGGTTCCCCCACTTTTTATAAAACTTTGTTTTTTGAGTTTTCATCTTTAAGCACTTTTTAGATCTTCAACTTATTTTTAGCTTATTAGACTTTGAGTTAACGGTTTAGGCCTCAGGGTAAAATTGTAATTTTTAGGTTTTTATAGTATTGTCCTCTGTTAGTTATTTGTTACTCTGTTAGTCCTTTATGTCTTTGCATAGTTAGTCCTTAGGTTAAAGTTTAATTAATTAGTTTTATTTCGTTTAATTAATAATCAGGGTTAGATTTTAATTAGTTTAATTAAGGTTTAAATAAAAAGTAAAAATTAGGGCTTTTATTTTTATAAAATTTCTGCACACTTTCTTTATTTAATGTAATTTTTATAAAAATTTTAGGATTTTATTTTTAACAGTTTTATTATTTTTAATTAGTTAAAGTTTTAGAAAAATCATATCTAAAAAGCCAAAAATAGTAATTCTTTTTTTCTAAAAATTTACTTTTACTTATTTTATGTAGGAAAATTTTAATTTCAATTATTTTTATATTTTTTATATTTTCTAGGATTTAATTAGCTTTAAATAGTTTTTAATTCTTAAAAAAATTCAAAAATAATCTAAAAAAAATATTTTACTTATCTTCTAAAATTTTTATTTTATCAATAATTTATGGTTAAGAAACTTAAATTTGCATTTTTAGGGTTAAATTTAGTATAATTCGGCTTAGTGTTTCTTTACTTTTTCCCGTATTATGTTCATTTGTTTAACAGTTTTGTAATTGCCCAATTTAATTGTTTAGCTTTAGATTATCAAATCATCCATTCGCTTATTCAAATCATAATCCAAGCTTAAACAAAGTTTCAATCTCACTAGTCGTTGGGGAAACGACCCGGGTGATCGTATTTACCCGGTTTAATATACGTATTATATATATATTATATATATCTTTGAGAGTGAAACTTTCCTTTAAAAAAAAAGGGGGGGGGGAAATTTTTTTGTATTTTATTCTTAATTGCACTTTTAATATATATATTTTATATATATTTTGGGTATATAAAACTTTTTACACCAATCAGCAACATGCAACTCTCTAATCTCTGACATCTGAACCAGTACGGTAGTGCGTAGTAACATAACCTCTTCGCGGGCAAGATCACTCGCATCCATCGATCGCCTCCAAGCCTCTCGGGACAATCTAGCATCTATCTCCATCTGATGACGTGTATATGCATGTGCTCGTCTGTCTCTAAAAAAACATTTGAGGCCGACCAGCCAATAGCTGTCTCTGACTCTACTCATCGTCTAACCTCGTATAAAATCATCATCCTGTCCTTGCCTAACCCTAGTCTCAAATGCTATCATATGTCGACCCAACTCCGTGTCAGTACTAACTGGTGCCCCCTGAAGGGTCTCAACTATCTCGTCCTATGATTCGGTGATCCTATATCCAGCCTCTCTCTCCGGATCACGCCTGATCTCCCTATCTATAGTAGCTACAAAGCCATAGTCTGCCCTAAGACCTCCAGCCGGTCTAGCAGCAGCAGCATATAAGCTCTCTCCTACCTCGTATCCAGGACCAAGAGCGATACCTAACTTCTTCCGAGGTGGTAAGGTAACCTCGGTCTGTCCCCTCCCTACGACTAGCAGAGGGTAGTACAATGTGGTGATGAAGTAGGAACCTGATATGGGCACGGGTGTGGATCCTTAATGATTGGCATCTGGGTCTGGTGGGGAGAGTAATGAAGGGTGAGTAATGGAGAGAAGGGAAATAAGAGCGGCTCAGCTCTCTCATCTGGATCATAGCAGCTCGATAACCCAATGAACGAATGGGGCTAGGAGGTGGTGTTAGAGATAACACAGGTAAGGGTGGTGATAGTGGTAGTGATGGAGAAGGTATCTGGGGAAGTGGTGAAGACCATGGGGAGAGTGGTGATGATGGTGGAGTAGATATAGCGAGAAGTCTGGCAACCTCTGCATCAGACCATACTGGTGTAGGTACTGGAGCTGGAATAGAAATCCTAGCTGTCACACGATATGCAGGGTGTGGTGGTGGTGTGGCCGCAGACTCATCAGTCTCGAACGGCTCTATCTCCTCCGCAGATAGGGCCTGATCAGTAGCTGGTAAAGCAACAACTACAGAGTCGGCAGGAGCTAGGTGCTCCTCCTCCTCCTCATCATCAGCCTCGATGTCCATGTCATCATCCTCTGATGACCCCTCCTCGTCATCGCCGTCATCTCCTCCATCGGCAGGATAATCGACAGGATCCTCCTCGGGGTCCTCATCGTCATCCTCCTCCGGGTCTGCCTCAGGATCGGACTCCGGGACATAGTCAGGTGACTGAGCAGTGGGTGAGGCATCCTCAGCAACAATCTCATCATCAGCATGCTCTGGGCCTGGAACATAATCTGGCGAAGGTGGTGCCTGCTCTAGCTCCTCAGGGCTAGACACGTAATCTGGAGAGGGTGGGGCCACAAGAGCGCCTCCCGTATGGGTCCTCTGGCATCCAAGCAGCTCAGTACTCGTGATCATCGTCTCTTCTGTGATCTATGTCTGATAAACCCTCAAAATAGGCTGAAACCTCCGTGTATGTAACCCTCAGATTCAACCGAATCGACATGACTGATCTGAAAATCAAAATAGCTTAATATTAGTAATTAATATAAGAACTCTTATAGTAATATACATCTATATCTTAACATGTATATCAATTTGAAATGCAATCTATCCAACCAACTAAAGCAAACAAGTAGTGTATGCATGAATGTATGCACATATGTATGTCCCGCGTAAAACCCCTTTGTATAAATTCGATGTTTGAAAACGGTTATAGTCCAGCAAAAACATTTGACCTGGTTCTCTATAACCTTGGCTCTTGATACCAATCTGTAACACCCCCAAATTGGGTCGCAGCGGAATAAGGGTCCGGGGCTTGTTACTTTATAGATCAATAACACAAGATGAATATAGAACGACCAAAAAGCCGTTTAAAATAGATACATTGGAATTAACAATGTATTTGTTACATAAGCTGAAGCTTAACTTGTCCACTTGTTTAAAATACAAAGATTTCTAGCCCATAACAGTTGTACAAAATGTAATGCGACAAAATCTTTAATGCATGATATCCAAATCAAAACCACCAATGTATCCCTTGCACCTCGTGTTTACTGATCCCCTGAAAAACATTGCTTTAAAACGTCAACAATAATGTTGGTGAATTCATAGGTTTGATAAATCATATATTGTAGGACCACAAGATTTCCCAAGTGTATGATAATGCAACAGATGCAGACATCATATAAATGTAATGACATAACCTAAGCTCATGACACTGAAGCTCGACATAAATGAATACCATATAAATGGCCTACATTGCCCGTGATGATGTTCTAACCCGCAACATCCTATGTTCGACATGGTATATGTTCGTTTGCCCAGTGATAGCTAATCACCCGAACGGGGATGTCAATCCCAATAGATCTATTCATAACATTCGCGCTCACAGTCCAGTAATTGACAGTTCATGATAATGGGCTCAGATTGGGTTATCGCTACTTAGGCAACACGTAATCATAATATAAAAGTATCCACTTGTGTCCAGTTGTAAAACATTGCATGTTTCTCACCCCAAAAACTTATAAAACAAAAGCATGTAAAACGTGGGGCTATGAACTCACCTTGAGTGAGCGAATAACAAGAATATCACAGATAATGCGTCACGTAAATCGTCAGATGCAACCTATTTAATTTAAGGTTGTATAAGTACTAATCACATTGTGTAACTACTACCATATATCATTCTATATAGCTAATCACCATCTAATTGTTTTGGTAAAATTGTGTTTAATAAGTTAAAACGTTTATAATTGCCGTTGTAGTAAAACTGGCGTAACTTTCGCGTTTTAAGCCCGATTTTGACGTTTCTTATGCCCACGCTTTCGTATTAGGACCGATTATTCATAATTTCATATTTTCATATTTTAATCCCCTGAATGAGAACAGTACTTTTTACTGTTTACGCCAGTTATAAAGTTATTTTTATAGTTTTAATTATCGTAAAACTCGTAAACGTCGTATTTTATTCGTTATAGCTCCGTTTTTAGCGATTATTTCGAGCACGTTCTCGTAATTGAAAGTTCTAATGATTTATGAGGTTTACAAAAATAAAAGTTTCTGTCATGAATAGTAACTTTTCTAAAAATAGTTTTATAAAAGTATTAATTGTCGTAAACTCGCGAAATTTATAACTCATTCGGTATTAATTGAAAATTTTCGTTTCTTATCATTTTGGAATCCTAAAAATATATGTAATTTGTTAAAAATACTAAACATGCTGTTTTATATAATTTTTATAAATTGTTTTATAAAAATTCTTTTATAAGTCCATTTATTTATCGTATAACTTGTTTTTACCGTAACTTTTTCGTTATTTATCCGTTTTTCAAGTTTCTTAGCTTTTTGGAATGGTCATGAGATGTATTATTTTATTAAAATATAAAATGGGCAGGTAGTATGTCGAATTAAAACAGAAAGTTAGATGCCTTTCTTGATTCCATATGTAAACTTTGTTTTTATACTTTTCAACTTTTGTAACATTACCATAAGTCTTTTATACTATATATATTATGTGTCTTACATATAATAAGGTCCATTAGTCCATCATTGTCCTCATATGTCCAAATTACCAAGATTAACAAGTTTATCAAGTTAATTATACACATTTACTTGTAGCTTTTCATGTAAATCATTAAAAACCCTAATCTTTCATTAACACTTTTTAGGCTTAACAAAGGTTGTTCATCACTTATACTTCCATTATAAATTTATTTTAGTGTTCATATAACATCACTAAAAGTCCATAAACAAGATTAACATGTCATTTGCATTACTTTTAATTGTAACATATTAAGTAAACTTTTAAAACCCTAATTTGTATTTATCCATTTTTGCACCAAAACAACATGGTACAATCCTTTTATATCCATTTTAACATGATCTCATTAACATAATAACATGTTTAAAAGTGAACAAATCCATAACTACAAATAAGGATCCCTTTTACATGTTAAAAAGTCCTAAATGGTGATTTTTCTATATAAAACATCATATGCATATAAAATCATGAAAATGAAAAGATAAAGATTTTAGGTAACCTTAGTGATGAATGATGATGATGAGAAATAAGAGCTAAACCCTTGCTTAGACTTAAAACAAAAGCTAGCAACAATAGAAACCTTAGATTTCCAACTAAAACCCTAGCTTCCCTTATCTTGATAACTACTTGCAAATGGTTAACCAATGCTTGGAAACATCTTAGAATATCTTAGTAATAATGTATGTAGGTGTGTATAGGTGGTAGAAAATTTGGTATGGATTTATTACAAAGGGGTGTTTGAGCCGTGGGCTTTAAGGAGCCAAAAGAGAGGAGATAGGAATTTGATTTTTAGTTAAGTGTATAAGTGTGTGTTGATGTTATCTCTCATATGCATGTAATATATAAGAAAGGTGGTAAGAATGCTAGCTAACATTGACCAAGATTCAAAGGGTCAAATGGTCGGCATTTTGTGCATGAAATGAGGAAAAAGGTGGTCAACATTACTATGCATTACCAACTCTAAGTGTACATCACCTAGCTCATAAATGGAAATGTTTTCTTGTCATGTAAAAGTAGGGATTATCCCATGATAATAAGGAACTTGTTCACTAGCTCTTTTCTTTCTTTTGATAAATAAAATGTTACTTGCAAATTGTTGGTAAAAGATGAAGTAATATGAAATGTGTAGTCATTTATTTAGCAAGTGTATGTAACTTATAAAGTCTTTGTTATCTTGCATATATATATGAAACGTGTACATATGCATGTATATGGGCAAATTTTTATAAACTTTGATTATTGTATATAAACATAGACATTCGTTGAAGCGTAGATTAATTAACGTGATTCCGGGTATGCCTAAACGCAATTTATCGCGAAACATATACACTTTACGTATCCGATAAAAATAAAATGAACAAAGACCTATATTATCTCAAAATATATTATTTAATACTTGATTGATGTAATCGCTTAATTGTTTGATCCCCATTTTACATTGAACACTATTTTTATAGCTCATACGCGATGCTTAACATTTACGATTTAAAACAAGCGGTACATATAAAAGATGTATAGTAGAATTTATCGTTGTCCGTCAATGACTTGAAAACATAGGGTGTTATAGACTTCCCCTATTAAAAAGCCTTGTCATCAAGGCTTACGATTGCAGCACTTGACGACGGTTGGCGCGGTCTTGGTGAAGTGATGTGGTATTTCTTCTTGAATTGGTTCTTTCACGTACCCCACGTAAACCCAGGACCTTCTTGGATAACGGTTCCATCGAACCTTGATTCATGAATATGCGGGCTTGCTTCAACCGTTTAACTTTACGGTCCATAATCTCGACGGGTTCCTCCCCAAACTTGAAAGCTTGTCATTCAATGAAGGTCATCCAACGGAGGGGCCTAAAGTACTTTGGGCATAGCACTTTTTCAAGTTAGATACATGAAATGTATTGTGAACCCTGCTTAGTTTCTTCTGAAGCTAGGTTTGTAAGCAACCTTCTCCAACCTTTTCCTCAAACGCCTTGAAAGGTCCAAGATACCTGGGGTTTAACTTCCCCCGTTTGCCAAAACGTACGACCCCTTTCCAAGGCAAAACTTTAAGCATAACTTTATCCCCGACTTGGAATTCCATCGGTTTACGCTTCAGATCGGCGTAACTCTTCTATCTATCACGAGCGGCTTGCATCCTTTAATTGATTTGGACGATTCTCTCAGTTGTCTCTTGAATTAGTTCGGGACCGAGGATTTGAGCTTCTCCAACTTTCGGTCTAACAACAGGGGTGAACGACACTTTCGACCATAAAGTGCTTTGAATGGTGCAACCTTGATGCTAGCATGATAACTATTGTTATAAGAGAATTCAACTAACGGTAAGTGATTATGGTCGACCCAACTCTTTCCAAAGTCGATCACGCATGCACGTAACATATCCTCGAGAGTTTGAATGGTCCTCTCGCTTTGTCCGTCAGTCTCTGGATGGTATGCCGTGCTCATGTCCAAGCTAGTACCCAAAGCCTTCTGGAGTGACTTCCAGAAATTTGATGCGAACCTAGGATCACGATCGCAAATGATTGAGACTGGGATTCCATGTCTTGCGACCACTTCCTTTAGGTACATTTTTGCAAGTTTATCCATAGGATCAGTCTCTCTCATTGGTGTGAAAATTGCAGACTTAGTGAGTCGGTCAACAATCACCCAAATGGTGTCGTAGCCTTGCGACGTCTTAGGGAGCTTTGTGACAAAATCCATAGTGATGTTGTCCCACTTCCATTCAGGTATCTTGGGTTGTACTAACAATCCTGATGGCCTTTGATGTTCGGCCTTGACTTTAGCACAGGTCAAACACTTGCTAACATAGGTGGCGATGTTTGCCTTCATATTGGGCCACCAATATAGCTTCTTCATATCTTGGTACATTTTGTCAGAACCCGGATGAATAGAGTATTTTGACTTGTGGGACTCGTGCATAATCACAGTCCTCAAGTCGCCATAACATGGTAACCAACTCCTGCCATTGAAGCATAGAGTTCCATCCGCTCGTGGTTCTAACTTTTTTGTTCTGAATTTCTCTGGATCTTTAGAATTTTTAACCAACATACCTCTAACATCTTCATTCTTGAGGTTCTCTGGCTTCCGAACTTCAGTCTGAGCATTCAGAATTTGTTTAGGAAGATCCAAGCCAATAGTCATGACTAGGGCTCAAACCCTTAATGGTTGATCTCTCTCCTTCCTGCTTAGAGCATCAGCAACAACGTTTACCTTTCCCGGGTGATAACAAATCTCACAATCGTAATCACTGAGCAACTCCAACCAACGACGTTGCCTCATGTTCAACTCATTTTGATTAAGAATGTGTTGTAGGCTCTTATGATCAGTGAACACCGTGCACTTGGTTCCATACAGATAGTGCCTCTAAATTTTGAGAGCGAACACTACTGCTCCAAGTTCCAAATCATGAGTCGTATAGTTCTTCTCATGAATCTTCAGTTGGCGTGATGCATAAGCAATAACCTTTTCTCTTTGCATTAACACAGCGCCCAAACCCTTCTTTGAAGCATCGCAGTATGCGATAAAATCTTCGCTTCCTTCAGGTAAGGCCAGGATTGGTGCACTGCACAACTTCTGCTTCAACAGTTGAAAAGCTGCTTCTTGTTTATCACCCCAAACAAACTTGACCTTCTTCTGAGTAAGCTTGGTCATTGGTTTGGCGATCTTCGAAAACCCTTCAATGAATCTCCGGTAATACCCAGCAAGACCTAAAAATTGGCGAATCTCCGTTGGTGACTTAGGAGATGCCCAATCTTTAATGGCTTCGATCTTGGCGGGATCCACGTGGATGCCCTTACTATCAATCACGTGACCTAGGAACTGTACTTTAGGAATCCAAAATTCACACTTGGAAAACTTGGCATACAACTCCTCTTTCTTAAGCAATTCTAAGATTAGCTTAAGGTGCTCTTTATGTTCTTGCTTGTTCTTTGAATATACCAGAATATCATCAATAAAGACAATCACGAATTTATCCAGATATGGTTTGCACACCCGATTCATAAGGTCCATGAATACAGCAGGTGCGTTCGTCAAACCAAATGGCATAACTTGAAATTCATAGTGGCCGTAACGAGTTCTGAAAGCGGTTTTTGGAATGTCTTCTTCTCGAACCCTCAGTTGGTGATAACCTGACCTTAAGTCGATCTTCGAGTAAACACTCGACCCTTGAAGCTGATCAAATAGATCATCAATTCTTGGAAGTGGATAACGGTTCTTCACCGTTAGTTTATTCAATTCCCGGTAATCAATGCACATCCGGAATGATCCGTCTTTCTTCTTGACAAACAAGACCGGAGCTCCCCAGGGTGAGGAACTGGGTCTTATAAAGCCTTTGTCAGATAACTCTTGCAGTTGCTCTGACAACTCTTTCATTTCGGAAGGCGCCAATCGATAAGGTGCCCGTGCTACAGGTGCAGCACCAGGTACCAAATCAATTTGAAACTCCACTTGTCGAGCTGGAGGAAGACCCGGCAAGTCCTCAGGAAATACATCGGGAAAATCTCGGACAATGGGTACATCCTCAAGTCGCTTCTCCTCCGACTTGTCTTCCGCCTTTTTCGTAGTAACATGTGCCAAAAAGATAGGACATCCTTTTAGCAAATATTTCTGAGTTTTGGTGCACGAGATGATGTTCAATCGTGTCTCATTTCCCCGGTTACTCCCGTCACCATGAACGATTAGAGTTTCATTTCCCCAGGGGATGCGAACAATCTTCTCGGCACACACAATGATCGCTTGGTACTTCGCCAACCAATCCATACCAATTATAGCATCGAAGCTACCAAGTTCTACGGGCATTAAATTTATGTTGAATGGGTGGTTCAGGAGATTTAATGTACAACCCCTAAGAATAGTGTTCAACCCAATTATCCTTCCGTCGGCTAATTCAACATCATAATAGTGATCCAAGGTAGATGGTGTGATGTCAATTTGGGAACTAAATGCAGTGGACACAAAACTCCTATCGGCACCAGTATCAAATAAGATAGAAGCATAGCGGTTGTTGAGAAGGAACGTACCCGTCACGACATTGGAATCTGGGTTTGTCCCCGCATGCCCTACTCCTGCATACACCTTTCATTAGAGCATTGGCATTCCAACTTTGATTACCATGGTTGTGATTACATCAGCTTCGACAGTCCTTCATGAAGTGTCCCGCACTTTACACTCGAAGCAAGTAAACGTTTCTATCCCATTTCCTCTTTGGTTACTACCCGGATTAACACTTGCAGAACTTCTACAATCACGAGCCAAGTGACCAAATTTGTTGCACTTGTAGCATTTTGGAGCACATGGACCGTTATGGTTGTAATTGCACTTAGGACATTGAGGTTTAGATCCTCCATACTGTTTCTTATTAGCAGATCCTGCAGTATAGGCTCTGCCAGTGTTCTACCTTTTGTTATGTTGTGGTTGTTTCTGAGTGTTCCTTGAGGTGTCCTTAAACTAACTTTTACTCTCTGTCTGGCGGTCAGCAAAGGTGTGGATTCTCTTATCCATCACTTCGATTGCCATTTTAGTTTCCTCTTGCATTGTTTTAGGCTTGGATGCTACTACACTTCTGTGGATCATGTCGGGTAAGCCACCGACAAATTTCTCAATCTTGTCAGATTCTTCAGGAAACATCCTACCATACAGCAGTGCCAGTTTCCTCAAAAAATGTTGGTTGTACCCTATCACATCGGTACCTTTCACTTTCATTCCTACATTCAACTTCGAGTTTCTAACCTCGGTCCTTGGCAGTAATTGAAGTTATTTTCTTCTTTTTTTTGGTTCAGTCTAGGTCATTACATAAGCAATTTCATTACCAACAGTCCTAACGTGGGAGTTCCACCACGTTAGAGCATTTCCCAGAAGAGTACAAGTGGAGAACTTGATTTGGTTTTCCACCGAACAGTTTCTTATGCGGAACACAGTTTCTATTTTCTCAATCCATTGAGTCAATTCGACAACTCCTTCTGTGCCTTTGAAATTTAGAGGTCGGCACTTCATGAAGTCTGGGTAAGTGCACTCACGAGTGGCTCGCTCGTTTCTCCTAGCACATGTTCTTGAATTGTGGCTGTCAACGCCATTCATGTTTGCATCACGTGATGCCAAAGCGGCAGTAACGCCTTGGTTAATCATTGCCTGAAGTTGGGCATTAGTGACAAATGTGGTGTTGGTTGTTTCTGGGGCTATGTTTGACCTCGTGGCTCTTTTTGGTGCCATTTTCTTCAATCACAAGAAAATACAATACCCTTTAGATTTTGTAAATCAGTAACCTGACATGACATATTGCACAAAAAGTAAAGTGAATTCACATCACACAGTGAAATTATACAACTGAATTTGTAATCAACAAAGATAATAACCAAATTGACATTCATTCACACAAATTCATACAGACTGACATAATCCCATCTATTCCATATATAAGTTGAAAACATACATATTGTTCAGATACAAAATGATCACATCGATAGGTTACAAAAGTAAAAGAATATATACACCCTAAAGCCATACTAGCCGGTATTTAACCCGTAATACTTAGTAGGCTGTACAAAACAACTAGCCATAACAGAATCAGGACTGCTACAGCCTCCTCTAGTAGCTCTACTGTCAGGACCCCTTAGCAGGTCCCTACTGTCTCTGTAATTCTGCCATATGAGTCTGAAGGCTCTTCACTAGCTTTAGTGCCTCAGTGAGCTGTCTCTGCCTCCTGTAATCTACTGCCAGTAACTCTGAAATCATCATCTGTCTCCTACGGTCGGATGACTGTAACTCTCTAATCTGTGACTGCAGAGCTAACACTGTGGTACGTAGCGACATAACCTCAGCACATGCTAGGTCACTAGCCCCATGGATCCTACCCATGCCTGTCGAGACATTCTGGCCTCTGGCTCCATCAGAAAACATGTATGTGCATGTGCACGCCTATCTCTAAACAACATGTTGAGCCGACCAGCCAATAGCTGTCGCTGACTCTTCTCATCATCTAACCTCGTAAAAATCTCATCCGTGTCCTGCCTAACCCTAGTCTCAAACGCTGTTATATGTCGACCCAACTCCGTGTCAGTACAAATTGGTGTCCCTTGCAGGGTCTCAACTATCTCATCCCACGAGTCGGTGATCCCATATCAAACATCTCTCTCCGGATCACGCCTGATCTCCCTATCTATAGTAGCTATGAAACCATAGTCTGCCCTAAGACCTCGAGCCGGTCTAGCAACAGCAGCAGACGAGCTCTCTCTGACCTCGTATGTAGGACCAAGAGTGATACCTAACCTCTTTCGAGGTGGTAAGGTAACCTCGAGTCTGTCCTCTCTACGGTCAGTAGAGAGTAAATGCAAGGGTGGTGGTAATGGTAGTGAATAGGAAGTAGATGCGGCCTCGGCTCTCAGCCGGATCATAGCAGCTCGATAGCCCAACGGACGAATAGGACTAGCAGGTGGTGATGGAGATAATATAGGTACTGGTGATGATACTGGTAGTGGTGGTGATACTGGTAGTGGTGGTGATACTGGTAGTGATGGAGATGGTATCGGGGGTAGTGGTGGAGAAGGTATCTGGGGAAGTGGTGATGACCATGGGGAGAGCGGTGATGATGGTGGAGTAGATATAGCGAGAAGTTTGGCAACCTCTGCATCGGACCATGCTGGTGTAGGTACTAGAGCTGGAATAGAAATCCTAGCTGTCAAATGATATGCAGGGTGTGGTGGTGGTGTGGCCGTAGACTCATCAGTCTCGAACGGCTTTGTCTCCTCCGCAGATGAGGCATGATCAGCAACTGGTAAAGCAACAACTACAGAGTCGGTAGGAGCTGGGTGCTCCTCCTCCTCCTCATCCTCATCAGCCTCGATGTCAACATCATCATCCTCATCATCCTTATCATCCTCTGATGACTCATTCTCGTCATCGCCGTCATCTCCTCCGTTGACAGGATAATCGACAGGATCCTCCTCAGGGTCCTCGTCGTCATCCTCCTCTGGGTCGGCCTCATGATCAGACTCCGGAACATAATCTGGTAACTGAGCAGTGGGTGAGGCAGCAGCAGGCAGTGGCTGCTCCTCTGCTGGAAACACCTCATCCTCTTGTGGCATATACTCAGGGTATATTGGCTCTGGAACATAATCTAGTGGAGGTAGTGACTGTGGCTCCTCGGGGCCCGGTATGTAGTCTGGTGATGTGTAACACCCCCATTTTTATAATATAGCAGCGGAAGATAATCTGGGGTATTAGTTCATGGATACAACAATCATAATCATAGAAAACAACTTTAAAAGAGCGTTGCTGGAAAATTTTAGTTATCATTCATTATATTCAGAGTTTTTACAAAATGCAGGTCCCAAAATCTAAAATATTATGTTTGAATGATAACAGTTCAGCCATCTTCTAGTCCATGTCACTCCGTGCCGCAACTTGCTCAATTAACTAAGATAGGCATGCTAAAAAGTCAACACAATGGTTGAGTGAAATTCATAAGTTTGATATAAATAGTTTGAATACAAGTAATAGTATAATGATTGTATAAACACAATTATATAAAAATGATATTGTTTATGATCAAGGGTCATGTTAATATATACCCGTTATAGTAATAATCGCAATGAATCATAGTAACAATTTATTATCCCGTTATTGCTTGTTTGGTCTGAATTGTCTGTTCTCATAGTCCACTAACACATATCAACCAAAGTTAATTTAACTACTTGAAGAGCTCATTATATCAACATATTGACAATCCAAAGTCAATTAACGACTTTTAGATTTATTACTCTAACTTAATATCCAAAGTCAATGTTAACGACTCGAAGTTCAAATTTAATGACTTGTAGGATTTTTAGCAACGAACAGATCAATATCCAAAGTCAATTTAATGACTTTATCAAATTTAATGACTTGTAGGATCTATTATACTAACAGATTAATATCCTAAAGTCAATTTAACACTTGAAGTCAAATTATAACGACTTGAGGATTTATACTTAACATTGATTGTAATATACATCATATAGCAAATATCTGTAAAAACATTTTGTATTCGTTATTTATAGCATGTATCTCCCTTGCGGGTTTATGAAAGCATTAAAGAGATTAAAAGTGAGGCTATGAACTCACTAAGTCATTGAAAAACCATCACATTGTTATAAGATAAATGAGTATGTAAAAGAGATGTATCCCCCTCACGGGTTTATAAAGCATGTAAAATAAGTAAAGGCGAGGTTATGAACTTCACCTGGTAGGTAGATGTAATAAATATTCTGAAATGAAAGCTGACGACCTTATCACAATCTTAACCAGGGAATGTTGATATAATGAAATGATAGTAAACAGCCACGTCACGCAACCTGAGTAAATATGTTGAGTCTTAGGAAGATTGTACTCTAGAACTTTATTGTATCACCGTTCGGGCCATCATAATTCAGAAGTCATTCAGTAAACGTTTGAGGAGCTAGGGCACTTTAAATCGTAAACCCAACAACTCAGTCAGAACGTAATACCAAGATGAAACTCCTTAATATGAAGCTCCCTAGTATTGTGATATGATATAATCGATTTTAAGCGTTTTAATCAATATCTGGAAATGTTAAGCACGAGAAGCGTTAATTAAAGTTATGTTGGATAATGTTTTGAGCATGATTTTATACTTTTTCAAAATGTTACATTTTAGACCCTGGGGTTTGAAAAATTGCAAATAGGCCCTTGGAGTTTGCATTTTTACGACTTTGGTCCTTCAACTTTGAAAGATATACCAAGTAAACCTTGGACTTTGAAAAGTGACATAATAGACCCCTATAGTTATAACTTTGATAAAATGACATATTCAGCCCCTTTAGTTATAAGTTTCAGAAAGTTACGATATATACCCCTTCATGATTATAAATTACAAAACATGTCCAAATTGCCATGCAAGCTATTTTAAACATTTCATTAGACATTTCTAAAAGTTTTATAATAAACTAAAATATGAAGATTTAATGCAACGCAAGTTTAAAATAACGATTCGTTAAGCTAGGAAGCAAAACGGGTCAAATTAGGGTTTCAAAACGTAAACGCGTGGGTTTTAAGTTCAAATTCCTTCATTAATCAATAAAGTAGTTATTTTAACATTAGAAAGCATGCCATAAGATTATAACAAATATTAACCAATTATAACATTTAGTTTTAAGAAAAACGCGAAATTAGGGTTTCGGGTGTACGGTTTTGATCCCAAAATGGAAAAATGAATCATGAATGGAGTATATGAAACTTTAACAAAGTATATCTATGATCATATGAACATTAAATGGGTGTATGTAGCAAGAAGTAGAACAATACACAAACATGTGTTTAGCTTCAATGATCAAAAAATGGTGGAAATGGGTCGTTCGGGTAGAAAATTTCCACTCGTACGTCCTTGTATCTTGTTCCGGGTCTTCAAATCTTCAGGGGGGAGAAGATTAGCCTTTCTTGAACTTCTTTAATGATCCTAGGATCATATGGGAGCAAAGGATTGCTGCCTTATGGGTTTTAGAGATGAGATGGGTGGTGCGAGTTTGAATGAATACTAGAGAGCTCTACTTATACTCAAATGAAGCATAGATGACTAAGGAAGCTTTGGTTCTATTCTTGGACGTATGGAGAAGCTAGAGGGTAACTAGGAGAGGCTATATGGTGATTTGTTAAAGCTAGAAACTATACTGAAGGTGTGGATGGCCTAGATGGAAGCCACGGCTGATGTATGGGGGGCCGGGGGGGGGCAAAACATGCACATGGTCCTTCATTCCTTGACCATGAGGATTCAAAGCTGCCTTAGTAACCGCTACTATGAATCCTAGAAGGGTTCTTGGGGGTGGTAATTTGCACATGGTAGCATTTTTAAAATGGTTTAAAATGAATATGGAAGTGGTTCGTCAGTTATGGCTTGACGTGGGTTCAAGGGTTTTCCAAGGTACATTGTTTTTTTATAATGCTTAAGATAGATAAATAGGTTTTAAGGTCTGGTATTAAAGTAATTAGCAAAGATTAGGAATTGGTTTTTGGGTACAACGGTTTAAACGAAAGAAATGGGGTCACGAGGCATGATTAGGGCAACGTTTTAGGTTTTCTTTACTTCTTGGTTTATATTTTGCATATCTTGAATAGAAAGATGGAATACAGACCCTAAAGCTAAATAAAGTATTATAAATTAAGTTGATTGTTGGTTTTTAGTTAAAATGGGTTGAAATTGAAAGAATAACCGTAGTCTTGGAATTAGGGTTCATATAAGGCTTTTTTGGGGTTTTCTAGCTTTGTAAATCTTGTATATTGTCAAAGTAATGATGGATAATAATGATAATGGTTAGTAAACCTCATTTATGGTTTACAATGAATCTGGTTGGGGTTACTTGATAATGAGAATGGTCAAGAATGATAAACGGGTTAAAATCCAATTATGCATAATTAGGGTTTTCTGGATTCGTTCTTTGTGTAATTTTGATGTAGAATGATAGAAAATGATAATGGATTTATGATTGAGAATTGGGAAATTATAGTTATTAAAACTTATTTTAGTATTGGTTTAGTTTTACAAATGGATAAAAAACAAAGAACAAGTCTTGGTGTTAATGAAACAAGCTCCGCTTTTAGGGTTTAAGGTTTTGAATTAGGGTTTTGAGTGTAAAACGATGTATGAAAGTTTATGAATAGAATAATTAGGGTGTACATATTGTATATTGAGTGTTGTAGCTTGCACACAAGTGATGGTAAAGAAATTAGAATGAAAATAGAGGTAAAACGGCTATTTTAGAGATCATGCTTAATGACTTATACATTGAGCTTTTAGAGACTTGTACTTTGACTTGAAGAGATTTTATATTTCAAATGAGATGTTATATTGCTTGTACATATGCTTTAGTAGCTTGTGCATTCACTTTAGATGTTAATCTTCCACAAAATTAGGGTTTAGAGATACCCGATAATGGTTTAAAGCCCGTTTTGATATAACGTTGCGAATAGTACATTATAGGAATAATGTACCTTGTAAAAAGAATATGATGATATTGACTTGACATGTTATGATGTTTGCTTGACATATATGAAGACAGGATTGCCATAGATAGGTTGCGTGAGCTCGTCTACTTTAGTTATGCAAGTTACATGACATACTGAGATATTGACAATACAAGTAATGTAATAAAGCGAAAAATTTCCCCGTACAATTGTGATAATAGTAAAATAGGTTGATGAAAATTCTGAGTTGTTATAGTCTCCACCCCTTACAGAAATCTCGTCCCGAGATTTAATTGAAAGTTATAGTGAATAGATGATGTTAGGTTAATCAAGGTTACAAGTCCACGTGTGTGATGCATTTATAATTATGTTGTACACCATAATTATAATTACCTCCTTTCACACGTCTACTTATTTTCAAGATTACACCTCTTGATGACAGCCAATAGAATTTCTTCAGATTCTGATTGATCCTGGGTGGATGAAATACTTCGATTTATGAAACCTGTGGGTTATGGGCCCACCATGCTTCTGCTGCACTATTGTGATTGTAAAGAATCGCTATTCATTAACCTTTAAAAGTCAACATCGAATAAGAATGCTATCACAAGTCTTTGTCAAAATTTTCATACCTAGTGGTATTGAAATCATTTGACATTGTATAGATTCTTGTGTGTTTCCTTGTTATTACGTTGCAGAATATAACAGAAAATTTTAGAATATGGAGATCATGGAATAAGTGATGTCAAGGAACGATTGTAAGAGAGTTGCTAATCACGTGAGATACAGATTTTGAAATGAACAGATGATGAAGGTAATAAAGGTAATAATGATAATGATTAAGGAATTGTTTGTACAAACGGATTGAAAGAAACTTGTTTGTACGATAATTATAAACATAAAGCCTATTTATTTATAATTAGTCAACTTTACAAAAAGAACGGCCATCTCCTTGATAACTGAATTTTATAAATTCTTAGTTCAGGTGAATTTATAATCCTTATTCCAATGAAGAAGCATTCTAATTCATTTCAATAAGATGACATAAAACAACTTACCTAAGCATAAAAACCATGATATGGTCATGTGTAGAAAAGGATATGACATGAATGGTTAGATAATATTAAGATGTTGATTGTACTGACGCCCATATAATCGAGGATGAAAATTTATGTTGCAAAGGTATGAGGAGAGTATTTAGAGTTTAAACATAATAGAATTAACAAGTTTTGATACCACCAGATGACAAGATGTAACGGAATTATCACTTTATTAATTCATGGATAACTTTATATATGAAACTCTAAAAGAGTTGATACTTATGCTACGTATCTCATACAGTTTCTAGAATAAAAGTAACAAATGACAAGGATTGTAGCTTGATGATTAGTGTTTTCAGATTGAAGAAGATTCTGATGAGAGTTAAATATCTTCGAGAGTTGTTTCTAGAGTAGCAAGCTCATCTTAAATATGTTTTCTTGTAGCCCTGCTGTTTTTTGCTGTACTTGGACTGGTGACCTAACTTGTTGCAAAACCGACACTTGACACCTTGCAAGTCCGTGGATTATACTACATCTCTTACACAAGGGAAGGTTTCCAGCATATCCATTGGTGGCAGTATAAGTTTTGAAGGTTTCTTGTCTTCTATTCTTGCTGTGGTGGTACAATCATCATTTACGGTTTTGATTGTTGTTGTTATTTTGGTAGTTGTCCATTTTTGCGATTGTTGAAGTGGTATATTGTTGTTGTGGTATTTGGGTAGTTGATTTGTTCTCGATGGTGTTTCTCTTAATCTTCTAATTTTTCCATTTATGATTATTGGTTTCTTGGCAATAAATCGCGTTTTGTATTAGCTGAACCATTAACCGCTGGGATATGTTTGATGGCTTCCTCCAAAGTTGAGGTTCGAGCAGTAACGTTTCCTTCAATGCTTCGAGAAGATCCTCCAATAAAAGCTTCTAAGAGTTTTCTCATTGTTTGGCACCATGTATGGGCCACAAGTGGTTAATTCTTAGAGATCTTCTAACATAGGTTTAAGTCATTTCCTTTACACTCAGATTGTAAAAGTCCTCTCCATTTTTCTGATCTCCAGTCCGGGACAATACTTGTTTGTCAGAACCTTTTTAAACTCAGTCCAGGTGATTTGATTAGCTTGCTCTATTCCCATAGGCTGGGCATGTGCATTCCACCAGGACAAGACATCGTCAGTTAAAGTACCAGTAGCAAATGTTACTTTATTTTCCTCAGTACATCTGCTTCGAGAGAATACTGATTCAGTTCGTTCAACCAGTAAATAAGGCCTATTGCTCCTTCCGTAACATTAAAGCATAAAAAAAAAAAAAAAAAAAAAAAAAAAAAAAAAAAAAAGAAGAAAAAAAGAACAGAAAGGTGACACTGATAACTCTTTGTATTTCTCGTTTTTATTGCAGGAGTTCCAGTAAGATTGTTGGGATTACTAGAACTTGCTATGGCAACAGTCTGTGCTTCCATGGCTATAGTAAGATCAGCAATCAGTTGCCGGATGGCATCTAAAGTTATGGCTGGTGTTTTGGATGTTGACGTCCTTTTGGGAGGCATTCTATCAACATAAAAAAACATGTAGTAAGAATGACATCACAAGTTTAGAAAGGTAATACTTTAAAGAAGTAATAAAAGAGAATGTGATGCTTAAAATGCTTAAGGAGTAATGAATTTTAAGCACTTATGGTATGATTTATAATGATGAAGACGGAAATAATGATTAAATGATAGAGATGATGATGAAAGAGAGATAAGTTGGAAACAATAAGGTACGAAACGGGATTACCTTTATAAATAACTTGCCTTTTTACTGTACATAGTCAAGATTTGACAAGCGTTTTTATTTATACCACACATCCCATGGCTAGGATAAAGCTGAAACTAGTTTAAGAGTTTGTTGATTTTGAGCCGGTAGATGACATCCTAAAGATCCTCCTGATCCGTTTGGTGACGAGCTTGGATTTCCTTAATGATTTGTTCAAGATTGGAAATTCTGTAGTGAGCAAAGGCAATCTTGTCCTTTTGCCCTAATTTCTTCTTTTGAAGTTTGATAATCTGAGTACAGATTCTCTCAAGTTCGGTCTTTAGTTTGTTACCATCTCTTCGTATGATCATTCTATTAATACGTCCTTCTTCCATTTTCTCAATGCAATGAAAAGAGAGTTCATCTAAGTAATTCAAGATATCTTCGACTTGTTTCTCATGATGTTTCAGATACATCTTATCTGAACATTTTCCTATTTCAAATACCTGAGGTGGGGTAGGAGTATAAACTGAGGAAGATGGTGATACCAAATTACGGGTTTGATTCCGAGATGGATTAGATAACGTAGTTGAGGAGGAAGATGGGGAACAGATTCGTTTCTTAGGTGGTAATAGCTCTTCAGGAATAAAGAAATATCGAGGATCAAATAGTAGTGATGGTGGTAATATCGGAGATGGAGTCAAAATAGCTGGTGAAGTAATAGGATCTGGTGATGAAATAGGTAATTCCTTAGCATAAAATGCTTGTACGTCCTTCAAACAAGGATTATTGTAAAAAGATGAGAATACTGGTGGGATCATATTATCTGTAGAGTTTTCCGAAGAGTTAAAAGATCTGCTTCCCGCTGAAGCTGGGAAATAATCCGGTGAGACCGAAGTATAGTTAAGAATATTCATAGAGGAAAGAGCATCCTAAATATCGGAAGTAGAGCGGTTGGGAGAAGATATCGTTCTGTTAACAACCTAGTTGTAAATAACATAAGTTATTTATGGTATAATATAGTATAATAGTTATGTATCTTTACATACTGATCCGGAAGGTAGTGGCACGGAGGACTTTGATGGCTAGAAAAGAAATGTGGTTATAGTTAAGGTTTTGACCTTGTTCTCTATAACCATGGCTCTGATACCAATCTGTAACACCCCTATTTTTACATATAGCAGCGGAAGCTAATCTGGGGTATTACTTCATGGA
>BQNB010075084.1:7913-31583 GCA_026074375.1 Tanacetum coccineum | reverse complement strand
CATACTTGTCTTGAGAAATAAAAATTCCATCTGTCTTTTGCTTGACTTGCAATCCAAGAAAGAATATGAGTTCACCCTTAGAACTCATTTGAAATCTGCCTTTCATCAAGGCCTCAAATTCATCACACCAAGACTTTCTAGTAGAGCCAAAAATGATATCATCTACATATACTTGAACTAGCATGATATCCTTCTGGTCATTCTTAATAAATAAAGTCATGTCTATGGTACCCCTCTTGTATCCATGCTTCTCTAAAAATGTTAATAGAGTAGCATACCAAGCTCTAGGAGCTTGATGTAATCCATTTAAAGCTTTAACAACCTTATAAACCTTCTTAGGATGATCAGGATCAACAAAACCAGGAGGTTGAGAAACATATACCTCTTCATCTATAGTGCCATACAAAAATGCACTTTTTAAATCCATTTGGTATACTATGAACCCCATAAATGAGGCAAAGGCTAAAAATAACTTGATAGCTTCTATTCTTGCCACAGGAGCAAAAACCTCATCATAGTTAATACCCTCTTCTTGTCTGTGACCTTGGGCAACTAGTCTTGCCTTATTTCTGACAACTACTCCTCTTTCATCCCTTTTGAATCTGTATACCCATTTTGTTCCAATTACCTTTGCTCCATGAGGTAGATCTACTAGAATCCATAGCTGTTGCAGCCTAAAGTGTAACAACTCCTCTTGCATAGCTTCAACCTAAATGTCATCTTGTAGAGCTTCAGAAATCTTTTTAGGTTCCTCCTGAGATAAGAAGCAGGCAAACAAATAATGCTGCTTTTGAACATAACTTACAAGTGCATGTGCTCTTGAATGTTGCTGCACTCTGCTTCTAGTTTGCACAGATGACTTAGGATCACCCAGTATTTGACTTTGTGGGTGAATATTGTGTATCCTAAGAGTAGGAATAGGACTAACAGCTACTTCTGTTGGTAAGTTGTTAAAATCATGGACCATACCCTCGTCATCATAAGAAGCCTCATCAAAAATCCCTTTCTGAGGTTTGTTAAAGATTGTGAGCTCTGGCATGTTTGAATCATCATGATCAGCAGGTTGAATATTATCTTTTCCACTACCAGAATTAACTGAGTTAGTACTGGTAGCTTTGTTTATACGTAGTTCCCTTAAATGCTTTTGAGCAAGTTCATCCAATTCTTTTCTAAAAGCTAGAATTTCAGGAGTATCTTCTGAAATGCCAGTAGAATAAGCCTCCTTCTCTTGTGCTTTAAGGTTTTGAAGCTCTATCAAGAACTCCTCTACCTTTAAATTAGTAGAAGACTTCCTTGGTCTAACTTTTGCTGCAGTAGGCTTGAGTGTTGTAGGCACAACAATACGCTCCTCAGCCTCATCTTCTTCCTCAGAAACATTTGCATTAGGAGTTTGTAGACTACCTGCACTGTTAGTCACTTCTGAAGTACCTACATGAAGGTTAGCTTGATTCTCCAAGGACACAGGAATATAGTTCATAGAATCAGTTAGATAATCAATATCAAACATCTATCTATAACCTACTCCTTTCACATTATGTTTTTCTTTATGAAATTTTACATACAAATTTACTTCTACCTTTTTGGTCACTAAATTATATACCCTAAAGGCTTTGCTATTTAGTGAGTAACTGATTGGTTCTTAAAATTATATATAATATATATAATAAAATATATAGTAAGTATAATCTAAAAACAATCAATGAAACCGAGAAGTAGTATAGAATATCCCCGGGTCGTTTATCCCTAGCGAGGCTGTGCTGGAGAATCGATACAGTCAGAAAATTGGAGTTTGAATGAAATTAATGATTCGAGAGAGTAGAAAGCTAAATTAATCAATAACAAACAAAAACGATTGAGAAAAACCTAAAAATTATGAAATTAAGCTAAAAACGAGAGCAGGAATCCCGAACAAGGGGTCAAAAACCTAAAATCTTAAAAATTAACCCTACAAAGAAATGTTTACTTCTAAACTACTCTAGGGGACTAATAATGAAGAATGAAAAAGACTAGACTGAAAACGGAGTTAATTTGAGTTAAAACGAGTCAAAATGAAAACCGGGCCCGAGACGCGTTCTTTAAAAATCAAAAGTTTGCAAAATTAACCCTACGAAAGTTTTTCTATTTTTCCTAGGTGCTAAATGACAAAATAAAATTTTCTAAAAAAGAAAAATATTTTTTTGATTTTTATTTAATTTTTAATGATTAAAAAACTGTTTTAAAGAAAATAAATGATTAAAAATAGCAAATTAATCTGGAAAAATCCCAAAAAATACAGAAAAGTAGCTTAAAAGGAGTAGAATGCAGGAAAAATAAAAAGGGAAAAGTTGGCTTATCAAATAAGCCAGAAATAAGCAGAACAGTTGTTATATAGAAGGCATTCTCTCAAATGAAAAAGAAGGATATAAAGGATAAGTTCTGTCTGCAAGTAAGTTGTCAGAAAAAGACCCCAAGGGCAGAGTTGGTTAGTGTGTGTTTGTGGTGTGTCGTGTGTTCAAAGGGAGAGGTCCAGGGTACGAGCCTGGCCTCTCTTTTTTTTAGTAAAACTTTTTTTTTTTTACAAACTTATAGAAAACACAAGAATAAGCAAATTTTAAAACTACAACTTTTTACAAATATGACAAATAAGCAGGGAAAATAAGCACAAAGGGCAGAACACACTTTTTGCACTAATGGCTTAAATGAGCTAAACTGTTAGCTAAATTGAGGTCAAATAAGCAAGGACAAATCATAAATAAGCCAAACAGTTGGTGTTCTAAACCTATTAAGCAAGGAAAAACAAAAGTAAGCAAAGAAGCACAAGCCAATAAGCCAGAAAAGCAATAAGCAACTTGGGGCAAAAATGCAGGCCAAACAGCCTTGGGACACTTTTTGGCTTAATTTATAAGCCACTTAAAGGGGTCCTAAGGCCTAGGGGCTTATGAGAGCTTATAGACTTATCTATGAGCTTTCTAGAAAAACAAAGAAAATAAGATTTGCAACAAAATTAAGCCAAGAAAAAGGGTTGACAAATGGGTTGTCCACAATCAGCACCTATTGGTTTGGTCTATTTTCAGGAAAAAGGGACAAGATTGAGGCTTAAAAAATAAGCAAGAAAACAAGCTTGAAATTAAAAATAAAGTTAAAACAGATGAAGATTAGCTTGAAAAGAGCTTATACTCAAAATTTTGAAAGCTAAAAATGCTTTTAAGCTGCTGAAAATTGAAAATGAAAACAAGAATTTTTTTTAGGACTAAAAACACTTGACAGTTTTGAGTGAAGACCAAAGGGAACCTAAAAACTTGCTACTGCATTTGACTCTCAAGATTATGACACAAAAACAAGCTTAGAAAAATGGTATTGACACCTTTATCAAATTGGGCACTTGTGAACTATTTTTTTTGCAAAACAGTTTAAGTTACCAATTAGAAAATCATAAAAACAAACTTAGAGACTTAAAAAATTTGAAAAACAAAATGAAAACATCTTAAAAATGCTTGTCTTAGTTAGCCAAGAGACCCACTTGGTTTTTAAACCAAATTTACCCACTTTAACCTGTCATGCCAAACACCCCTTTATGTTTTATGAAAACAATTTTAAACTGATTTTAAGTCAATTTAAGCCAAGGTTTTTGAACACAGATATAAAACAAGCAAGAATAAGCAAGTAAAAGCAAAATGAGACACACAAATAAGCATTAAAATTATCAAATAAGCAAAAAGCAATTTAAAGGCTATTAAGGACAGATTTAAACAAAATTTCAAATAAAGAACATCAAAGCTATAAGTAAAGACTAGTAAGCATAAATGAACATAAATAAGCTCAACAAAGCAGGAAATAAGCAGACAAACAGCAAAATAAGCAATAATAAACAGTTGCTACAGTGATTAAGCAGAAATGTAAATAAGGACTTACAATACCCTTTTGCTCAAAACAAGGGTGATAAAAAGGTTCTACAAGCTCCAGCTTGTATAAAACAAGCTGGTAAGGGTCTATAAGCTCTTCCAAATCAGCTTATCATCCAATTTTTTTGCTGAGGTACTTTTGAGGTGGGATTTTTTTTTATTTTTCTTAAGTTCTTAACAGTTCCAAGATAGCTTAATGAAAACAGTTTAAATAAGAGCTTAAATGGACTTAAGTAGGCTTATGAAACACTTTTCAAAACATAAAATACACTTAATCTTAAAATCAGTATTAAAACATAAAAACTTCACTTTTCATTGAACATAAAAAAATTACAATACTTGGAATTAAAAGACAACTTAAAACTAGGTGAAAACTATAAACTGATATCTATATCGCCACAATGGCTTACAATGTCCTCTTAAATAGAAAACGAGCTAGGGTCTTGTCTCTTGGGTCTTTTGTCTTCTTCTTGGTTGTGTTTCTTTGCTGAGACAGAAACACAAGTGTGTTTCTTGTGTGAGGTGAATCATAGTCCAATCTTAGCCATTGGATTATCTTGGTGCCCAAGGTCTCAAATCTAAACCCTTCAATCTTTTGTCTTGATACTACGTCGAATAGGGTCTTTGGGGATTGCCAAGGTGGACATAAGCCCATGTGGGGTGGTGTTTTGATGAATGGTGATGTTGTTGGACTAAGGTGAACAGTGAACGAGGCAGAGTTGGTGATGGGTTGAATTGGGCGGGAAAAAGGGTGAGAAGATATACAGTAATTCAATTACCAGGGGTGAAGTTTGGTGATTGAACAGGTTTGGTCCCTCAAGTATTATATTCCTTTTGCAATTTTAGTCCTTGTTTTTATAAACATTTAGGGATTTGACAGAAAAGGTCCCCCAATGTTATAAGTGCTATTGCATTCATGGTCCTTGGGATGTGCAACAATTTGCCTTTGGCAGATTGGGTCCTTGAGGTTTATACTTTGGGAAAATGGCAGAATCAACCCTTGTCTTTCATTTTCTTCATCAAATAAGTTAGGGATTTGGCAATTTTGGCCCCTAAACTTATTTTTCTATTATGTGTCCGGTTTTGTCGTTTTGGCTTTGTTTTTCGTCCTTTTCTTAGATATCCGTTCATGCACAACACAATTAGCAAAACAAGCATATTTTTGGCATTTTAAGTCCGTTTTAGTTATTTTAGCTTGTTTTTAAAGGTAAAAGGTATGTGTAATTAAACACATACCAGTAACCAACTAAGAAACCCTCATAACACTTTCCATCAAACTTGCCAAGCACACTTAGAGTATCTAAAATGGTAACATGGCACCCAAAAGGTCTTATATAGCTAATAATTGGTTTGTGGTGAAACAAAAGCTCATAAGGAGTTTGGTTTTGAGGTTTAGTCACTCTTACCTTATTAAAGATATAGCAAGCAGTACTAACTGCTTCTGCCCAAAAAGTAGTTGGTAAAAGTGAGTCTGCTAGCATAGTTCTAGTTGCCTTAATTAGGGTCCTGTTCATTCTTTCAGCAACTCCATTCTGCTATGAAGTTCTGGTATTGCTATACTCTTATTTTATTCCTTTGTTCCCACAGAATTCAAGCATATCCTTATTCTTAAATTCAGTGCCATTATCTGACTTAATGATTTTAACCTTATGATTAAGCTGGTTTTCAATTTGTCTAATGAAGTTTTGAAGGATGTCACTAGTTTCATCCTTTGTAGCCAAGAAGAATACCCAACTAAATCTAATCATCAATAATTACAAGGCAATAACTTGCATGATTAATGATTTTTACAGAAGTAGGTCCAAAAAGATCCATATGCAAGGTGTGTAATGGCTTAGTGATTGTTCTTTCTAATTTAGCCTTACAGGAGGCCTTGTGTTGCTTACCTTTGTGGCAGGCAACACATGTATGGTCATTTATGAAAACCTTGGAAGGTAGACCTCTTACAAGGATTCCCTTCACAAGTTTGTTTAAGTTCTAAAATTTATATGACCTAACCTCCTGTGCCATAATTTAGATTCATCAGATGTGGCTTTTACAATCAAACAAGCATAATCTTTTGTGAGAGAAGGTGTCTTCATATCAAAACTGTACATATTGTGTTGCCTAGGGACTTTTAGAAGTATATGATTTTCATCAGGCATCTTAAAGTCAGGAGACACAACAAGACATTCAGTTTTAGTAAAAAGAACCTTGTGCTGCTTATCACATATTTATGATATTGAGAAAATATTAAAATGCCCAAGTTCTTTTACAAAATACACACTATCAAAATCTAAATTACCAACTCTTATTCTGCCTTTACTAGTTATGTAGCCTTTGCTACCTCCAAAGGTAATAGATCCCCATTTGCATTCTTTAAAATTATCCAGGTGATCCTTGTTACTAGTCATGTGCCCTGAGCATCCACTATCAAATATACCTTTGTCCTCCATGTTCTTAAGTGGATGATCCTACAAATGAAAAAGAGAAATTAGTTTCTCTTAGGGACCCAGGCCTTTTCAGGCTTGGGTCTGCCTTGTGGTCCTTTAACATTTACATTTCTAACAAAATTGGATCCACTATTATAATTGGAGTTTGGTCTTGTTCTCCTCCAATTATAACATGTTGAGGTCTTAACAGTAGTGCCCCTATTTCCCTTTACAGCATGAGAATAAGTCATTCTTGCTGTATTTCTAACAATGGGTCTTCTCTTAGGTGAATGTAATTTTAAAAAATGACTTCTTTGATTAAACTTATACACCTGGGGTCTTACAGGACTAAAACTGTTTGAGTTACTGGTAGGTATTGGTTGTTTAGATCTACCAGTATTAACATTAGACCTGACAGAATTAACATTTACCCTACTAGTATTAACATTTGCCCTACCAGTATGAACATTAGGTCGAACAGATCTAACATTTGCCCTACCAGTATTGAGTTGTACTTGTCTAGGTACAAATTGATTAGCATGTTTAACCCTATTTGCATTGTTCCAAACTGGTTTTGCCACCCTTTTACCAGTATTAAAAACCCTTTGTTTCTTAAGCTCAGCCTCTCTTGCCATTTTCTTTTTATAAAAGTCACAATCTTTGATCAAATGACTTAGGCTGCCACAAACAAAACACTTTTTCTTGATGAAAGAGTAACCTTCCCCTAGTTCTCTTTCCATCATTTCATTTTAATTCTTTCTGTTAACTTTAGGTGTCTCTTGATTTTTCCTTTGTTGCATAGGAGTTTTTACACAACTAGGTTTAACTTCTGTTGATTTTGGTTCAGACACTACTTTTTCATTAGTTGTAACAGACTTAGATGTAGACATCTCTTTTGGTACACCTAAACTTTCTGATTCAGACTCAGAAGAGTACTTAAAGGGATTTCCAAAAGATCCTTCACTGTCATTTGATTGACATGAAGAATGCTCATTGGATGAGTCATCTGAGTTACTAATTTCAGGCTTTTGAGGTCCCTTTTTACCATAAACATACAAAGAATCATCAATTTCCTTTTGTGGTTTAGGAGTATAGTCTCCAGTTAAGGGATGTAGAACTCCTTTGAAACTATCAGTCTTTAAAAATCTACTGTACAAAGGTTTATTAAGAAAATCTTCTTCTGTACACTTAAACACAGTACGATTCATTTCTTCCTAATAGCTTAAAACCTCATTGTTTGATTGTATTTCATATCCTAAGCCAATATTACTAGTTGAAGTCGTACCTGAATCAACTAATTTCTAAAGGTTTTTAGAAGAATTTTTTCATGAATCTACTGTTTTCTGCAATTGTTCCTTTTTTTTTACAGCTTTCATTCCTATTCTCCTATATTTTTTAAGCTTTTCATCTTTTGCATATATTTCATTTGCTTGAAATGTAAGCTGTTCATTTAGAGATAATTGCTGCTTTTGAAAAGTAACAACTTGAGCTTCTAATTTCTGAACAGCTAGAGTATAGGCAAGTATTTTTGCTTTTTGTTCACCTAACTGATTTGTTTGTTCATCACATAGTGTTTTAAGCTTATTATATGAATCAATGCAAGTTTTAAAACATAATGATGCCTCATTTTTTGAGTTGATTGCCATGAGTGCATGATTTGTCTTTTCTTCCTCTACTCTATGTTCTCCCCAATTAACAACACCATCATCCATTGTTAGCAAACAGTTCTAATTCTGCTCCTTCTTTCCAGCTCCTTGATCTTGATAAAAAGAGTCTCCCTTCTTTCCATCATTTGTCCCCTTGGATGGGCATTCCCTCGCAAAATAACCAGTGTTGTGACATTTGAAACATTCAAGCTTCTTTTTGTCAAAACCAACAGGTTTGTTTCCATCAATCCAGACTCTCCTTCCAGTCTTCTTATAAAACTTCTTCATTCGAATAGCAATCATTGCTATCTGCCAGTTTATGTCCATCTCTTTAATGTCAACATCATCAATCTGTTCTAGGTCTTCATGAAGCAAGTCTAGATCTTCTGATTGTTTGGCAAAGAGTGAATAAATAACTTCATCAGCAAAACCAACAGGAACTTCTCTTTCTGGAATATTGTTTGAATAAGGAGAAGGAGTATAAGTACTGTAGGCACCAGTATGACCAGACTTAACCTTGTTATCGCTGCTCTTGCTGTGTGAAACAAAAGCAACATTTTGAGCACTTGCAGAATTTTTAAGGTAATTCTGAAGTTCTTGCTCAAAACCCTAAGGTATTATCAAAAGTCATCAATGGACAAACGTGTCAAATTGGTTTAGTTTCTTGCATTGCCCGATTCGACCAAGTGGGGCTAATAGTGAGAACAAACTTGTGATTTGCATCTCTTTGATACTTCAGCACCATGGGCTTCCAACTGTGAGAGAAGTTGTTGGAACCTGTCATATCCCTTTTTCTAACCCTTCTGAACTTGATATAGTAAATGCTTCAAACTGTTGTTTTAAAACAGCTTTCTGCATCTTCTTTGAATTTGCATTACCACCAAACCTAGTCCTTATAGCTTCCCAAATTTCTTTTGCATCGTCCATTCCATGAAATCTTCTCAGATGTTCCTTGGGAATGGCCATAAGTAAGATGGTTCTTGCCTTCCTTTCCTTTTCAACAGCATGAATTTCTACAGCAGATACTGGTGGAAGTATTCTAACAACACCATCTTTTCCAGTTGAGATTCTCTTCTTTGAATTTCCATTTAGAATTACCTTCCAAACATCATTATCAATATATTCAAGGTGATGCTCCATCTCCATGACCCATATATCATACTCCTCTTTCTTCAGAATTGGGAGTTTAATATTTGAGATAGTGGTTGTGGTAGGAATGAGTTGTTGTTGTTGTTATTGTTTTGGTTTATTGGTTGCAATACCATTTTTTGATGCATCTTCATGGTATGATGCTTCATCATCACTAAGATGTTGAGAGAAATCATCATTAGCAGGTTGAGACATTTTTCTAGATCTGAAAGTGATTGTTTGTGTTCTTGTGATTCTTCTTACTCAGAGTCCCTCTAGAGGCTCTGATACCACTTGTTGGTCCAAAGTCTTGGATCTGTTTAGCCTTTTGTAAGACAATAGCTAACTTGAATAAATCCAAATCAACTATATGAGAGACAATGACTATGAATACTATGTGCTAATGCGGAATCTTAACACAAGTACTAAGAAGAACACAATGTAAAACTTTTCTATTTTCTATTAATTTCTATTAGGGTTCTGTCTCTAACACTATGCCGTAGAGTTCCTTTTATACACCAAGGAAACCCTAATGGGCTTTACAAACGCGTAAAAGGATAATGCATATCCTTTCCTAAGATATCTCTAAGATAACTATTATAACTATTCTGTTACATAAACAGACTTAACTAGACAACCAGTACTAACTATAGCACTGCCAGACTTAACTTAGTACTGGCAGACTTAACTATGTCTACCAGACTTAACTCTATAACTACCAGACTTAAGTCTGTTTATAATAATTCCTAACAATTGTGTATTAGGTCCCTATTTATAGGGGTCTAGTATTAGGGTTTCCTAGTATTTTGTAGTGGCCAGAGTGGGTCCCTTGTCGGGCAAGGTCCCGTAATAACCGTGTATACGGACGTGTGTGCTTTCCGTGGACGGAAGTATCCTATAGTTAGGTCTGCGTCCGTTTTGCTGTGTCTGGGCCGTGACCAATGCAGGATTGGGTTTAATTTCGGCCCATGACTGCTAAGTTGGGCCCAGAAGCCCAAGTGATAGTGTGGTCCAATCCCGGAGGCTTGGTATACCTATTATGCGTCATCAATAAGTAACTATATATTGCCGCGCGATAAACATCTAAATATCACTCTATAAAAGTGGATGTGTGAATAGACATCCAAATTGATACTTTTTAGCATTCATAGTTTTGTTAACAGACCTTTATTAGTATAGCCCAACATTAGTTAGTGTTAGTTAGTAATTTGATTATTAAATCCGACATTTCAGTTCTTTAAGCCTTACAGGTAATGATTTTCGATGATAATAAATGGAGCAATGTTTCACACTTGTGTTAATGTTAGCAAACAATGATCACTCAATCTTTGGATGTTACTCAAATCTTGTTTCTATCTACTTTGATTCTTTCACTATTATTTGTGGTTGTTGATGTTTTTGCCCCACTTCTGTTGATCTAATTTCTTTCTTGGCCCTCTTCTTGTGGGGCGGGTATATTTTTCAATGTAGGCAAACATTTCTATCAACCGTTGCCGAGTTGGTATGGAGCTTGAGTTCAACATTATCTTTCACATATTATTCCCGAGTCAAATTGTTACTTATTAATGTCATCACCAAGGCGTATGTACCCTATTATGTTGGATCTTGTAGTTAAAGAATTATTCGATTGAAGTTATATAAGGATAATAAATACAATGAGATCTGGGATTCCTTGCAAGTGTGTGTAAACTAATGTTGCGGCATTATAGTATTAACTTTATTAAAGTGCTAATGCTAATAAACATGATCTTGATGATTTACTGTTTTTCTTCTCTAACCGTGTAAACAGATACAATCATCTTTCATGATCTCATTTTTGGTAGTTTGCGGTAGAAAAATTTGTGTTACGTGTAGTAGAAATACTTAGAGCGGTTTAAACGTGACTTAGACAATATTAAGATTTTAGTTTCGCGCTATGTCGATTTAATGTGTAGCGTATTCCATAAGGATCGTACATATCGCTATAAAAAGAGGTACATGGATAATACTTTATACATTCTTTCTTGCTCATTCGTTAATTAATACAATTTAATGTTTAGGGTCACATGTGTGGTTAATTTGAGTCAATATTCGGCGTTAACTTAGATGTTTTGATTGGTATCATAGCGAAGGTAACGTTGGTTTCTTAAAGCTAGATCGGCTCAAAGCTGTACAGTCCTAACAAGGAGTCTAGTATATTTTTTATTCGTCGGTTTCTACGCAGCGGTGAGAGATTTGATGTTAAGGGTTCGTTATCTTTGTTAAATTAGAATCCTTGGTCACACGCACATAGATCTAGGATATCACCGGAGGGATCTTCAATCAGAGGTTCTTACAGAGAGATACATGTGGTCGAAGTTGTTGGTCCAGAATATGCAGGATCTATTTAAACTAGATATCGATCAAGGTTTTGAAGTCTTAAGATTGTTGAGTTTTTGAAAGAATCTTGGAGTTTATCGTATTTGTTATTTCAAAGATTTAGTTCGACAAGGTTCAAGCTTCGAAATGATTTGAACAATGTTGAATCATTAAGCTTCATGTGTTGCTTTTGAGGTTCTCGAGGTGATAAAGTTGAAAGTTGAAAAGGCTTCAAGGTTTAGTTGATTATCTAGGATATTGAATTACGAAAGTTTGAAGGTATCCGCGAATTTCTTGGAATTGAAGTCTTGGTGGTTCTTGAAAGACAATTAAGGGTTAGCTTTGTCTTGTAATTCAAGAAAAATGATTACTTTGAGTACATGGTATATAAAGGTTATTGACATGAGGAGAAAATATTGAATCTTTATGGTTCTCTAAAGGTTAGTAGATCAGTTATTACAAGAAAGCGAGGTTAGCACACGGCTTGTGATACTTGTTGGTAAAGTTAGTTAATGATGTGCGGTTGATTGCAAAGCAACCTTTACAACCCTCTAGGTAGTGTAAATAATCTATGTAATGTTGTAAAGGAAAGTCAGAGGATTTATCGTTCTTTAGGAAAATAGTAAGGTAGACTCGTAGAGTGTGACGAAATGATTTAAAGAAACTAGAGAGAATTGCAAAAATGGTCCTTGTGGTTTGTTCAAATTGCACGTTTGGTCCGCCGAATATCGAAAGTGCAAAAAACGTCCGTGTGGCAAACATTTGGTTTCACTTTTGATCATTGGTCGATCTGAAATGACCAATATACCCCTCTGTTCTCTTTTTTTCATTTTTTTCTTATAATTTCTTTTTAATTTTTTTAACATGTTCATCCAAAACCAATAAAAGCAACATCATATATATTTTTAAGATATGATGAAGATTATTATCACATCCAACACTCCCACACTGGTATGGTGGTGGTACCACCAGATACATAAATCCAAATCAATGAACCCTAAATCCACATCAAACACACTCTTGCACAAACACTCGCACTAAATCTCCAAATCAAGATGCTCCCTAAACTAGAACCCAAAGTAGATTAAACCCCAGATTTAACACAAGAACTAGAACCCAAACACGAATCTTACCAAAAAAATGAAACCCAAACGGATCTGAAACCCGAATCTCGATCTAACGAGAAAAGTAAAATCGCGTTGTTCTTTTAGATGCGTTTGACGATGAAGAAGTGTGTTCGACTAAAAGTGTGTTGCGGGATACTGTGTTGGGTGTGCTGCGGCAGAGCTCCGGCGTGGTATCTGGTCCGGCGGCTCATCGGAAATGAGATGATTTTGGTGGTTGAAGATGAAGATGAGTTGTCTATAGTGGTGAGACGATCAGTGAGGCATAATGCGCATAGATTGGTGGTGGGTGAGTTTGAGTGACGTGAGAGAAGAAGAGAGATTGAGATATAGATTTTGATGTTTAAAATTGTTTTAGATGAACCTATATTAGAAACAAATAAGATGCACCATTTTCGTGAAATTGTTTTAGATGAACCTATGTTTAAAATTGCCCTCTCCTTTTGCCCTCTCCTTACCCTCACATGAGTATCACGTGATACCAGATAACGAGAGTTAATGTGGCCCGTTAAAGTGAAGGACCAACGATACATAACGTTTCCCACTTAAGGATGGATGGTGCATTTTTTTTGGTCAAAGGACGAAACTTGTCGGTCAACGTATACCACAAGGACGAACGGTGTAATTTACTCTTTTTTGGTGAGAAAGGGGGGAAGAATTTCAAATTTGAATTTCAAATTGAATTACACACATGTTGGATTAGAGAGTGCGAGTTGTGTATTGGTTGGCAATGAGTTGTCATGATGTGGTAGAAGGGAGCCTCTTGAGCTCATTCAAAATGAAGGGTTGAGATGAGAAGGGTGCATATGGTTGAGTGTTATGGTCAAGGGTTGTGAGAGAGTTATGTTTTTTATGTGAGTGAGTAGAGAGTGTTTAAAAGAGAGGTTATGTTTATTTAAGACGAGGCATTAATCTAATGGTTGAGAATAGAATAAGAGAGTTTAGAGTGATGAGGTGGTTTGATCAAGGGTGGACATGAGACTGTGTTTGTTGTGTTAGTTGTGTTTGTTTGAGAAACAATACAATGGTTAAGAAGTGAAGAGTGTGGGAAGTTGGATTGTTGAGATGGCTTGATCAAAAGTAGAGACGAAATGTGTGTATGTGTGTGTAATTTGAATTGTATGGAGAAGAAGGTGAATAGTGAGTATGTAGTGGAGAATATTTTGAAAAGATGTAGAAGATTATGATTCGGAATGAAGGGAACATAAAGGTATAACAAGTACACAAGAAGTTTTTTGAAATAATAATTAACCAACAAATATAAGCTTAGAACTTGAAAGAGAAGAGAGATTATGGAGTGCATTTCATTGATATATCAAAGTACAAAGATGAGCCTTAATTTATAGGCATCTCATATGCTAAACATTAATACAATCATAATAGAAAGGAATATAAAGAGATGTAACATAAGGAGTTTAAGGTATGTGGATAGCCACTTTATTAATTTTTCATAACACTCCCTCTTGGCTATCCATCATTAGTTCTCATACACTTAGATGTGTTGTCTTGTTAAAAACCTTGCTTGGAAAAACCCTATAGGAAAAAACCATAGCTAAGGGAAAAAAAGTGCAGCGCGTATATTCTCCCTCTGATCATTAGATCACTTAAGTTCCTTGAGTCTCCGCATTCCAATGTCGTGAACCAACTACTTGAATGTTGTAGTAGGTAGTGCCGTGGTAAATAAGTCTGCTAGGTTATCGCTTGAGCGAATTTGTTAAACAATAATATCGCCACTCTTATACAAGTCATGAGTAAAGAAGAACTTTGGTAAAATATGCTTGGTTCTGTCACCTTTGATGTATCCGTCCTTAAGTTGAGCAATGCATGTTGCATTATCTTCATGTACAATTGTTGGAGCCTCGTGGCATGAAGAAATCTCACATGATTCATGAATATAGTGTATCACGATTCTCAACCATATGCATTCCAGACTCGCTTCATGGATGGCAAAGATCTATGCGTGATTCGATGAAGTAACACTGATTGTTTGCTTTACGAAACACCATGAAATAGCGATATTGGAAATTGTAAAAACATATCCAGTTTTGGACCAACCGGTGTGAGGATCAGACATATATCCGGCATCTGCAAAACCAACTACATTTCTTTTGGATGGGATAGTATAATATAAACCCATGTCTTTTATACCTTGAAGATAGCAAAATATTTGTTTCACCGCATTCCAATGTCTCCTTGTTGGGCACGAGCTATATTATGCCAATAAGTTCAATGGAAATGATATATCCAGTCTTGTATGACATGAAAGAAATAACAATGCCCCCATGGCACTTAAATAAGGTACTTTCGGACAAAGAATGTCCTCGTCATCATTTGTATGTTGAAAATAATCATTTTTAACATTTACGGTCCTTATAACCATCGGGGTGCTTAATAGATAGGATTTATCTATAAAATCTTTTTAACAATTTATCTGTGTATGCATTTTGGTGAATGAGGATTCCTCTTTAGATGTCCAATTTGTAATCCAGAACAAAAATTGTTTTTCTAAGGTTTTTCATCTCAAATTCCTTCTTTAAGCATGCAACTGCCTTTGTAACCTCCCATGGAGTTCTGATAATATTCAAATCATCAACATACACAAGAATTATGAAATATTAATATTCATATCTTTTTTTAAAAATGCATGGGCAAATATAATCATTTTTTGTATCCTTCCTTTAGTAAATATTCACCAAGGCGATTGTTACACAGATGCCCAAAACATGATTAATTCAATACAATCAAGTAGTGTTCTCGAGAACTTTTCTTACAAGCTTTAAGCATTAAAATTCACCAGCATGTTTCATGCATTTTATATCATGCAACAAAATCTCTACATCACATGAGCTCTATTTATTTATCCAAATCAATTATTTGTCACATTGCTAGACTTAAACAATATTTAAATACATTATTGGATCCACCACATGTGAAGATGTATCTACATTATAATTTCCAAGTCTTTGAGAAAATATATGTGTGCCATCACTTGTATCTTATGTATAATCTAATTTCACTTTCTTATAAAGACCAATGCATATCCAATAAGATTTATACATTTATGTATATGGACTTATAAGTTTCAAACACATGTTTCATCATAAGAGATTTCAATCATTCTTAGTTACTTGCGTCATTGAATTTTGGCCATTCATCAATCCAAGGTCCTCACATTCATTTTAGCGCTCTATTATTTATTTACATGATCATTTTCGTATGCCTTATCATATATAGCTATCGACGTCGATTCATTTCTTTTCGATTCCACATTTCACTAGACATTGCATTATATCATTTATTGAGATCTCATAGTTTTTCATGTACCCGGGGTTTTTCAATTACCTTCATGTCTAGTGTCTCTTTAAGAGACTGTTATGGGGTCTTTATTACCTCGATCCGACCATCTTAACTTTCTTGCTCCATTTTATATCTCCATTCGAGGTCTTTTATTTGGAATCGATTAGTCTATCACGTTGTAGACGTGCCATAGACTTACTACCAATCATTGGTCTTATTGTTGGGACATACGTTGTAATTGGAGCTTTGGCAGCTTATATGATCTAGTCACTAAACATGTCTGGAACTTATTAGATCTGGAATGTATATTGTCCCTTGAACTTCAAGTTCATATTCATTGGTGTGAGGATCACCATTTGTATTATCATATTTCATTCCAAATTTCATGTTGCTCATTCTCCCCCTGAATGAATTATCAACTTTAACATCCCATTTTGTGCATTGTGGCAGATTTAATATATATTGCATAATTACAATATCTCACATGAGAACTATATGGTTTGTGACCAAAAACCATTCTAATGGGGAGTAATCATTATATATTGTTGGCAAGATGCGAATTCATATGTTATTACATGCCCCATAAACTAATAGTTTTGTTCTCATAATTATTGGCTTTGCAATCAACTGAAGACGTTTTATAAACGTTTCAACAAAAGCAATTCGTGTACGAACATGGGCTACTTTTAAGTTCAACACTTATTCCAATAATCGTCCAATACTTGGAAGTGTTCACCGGTATTCTAAATAATATAATTTGGAAAACCATGCTCGCATTTTATAAGTCGAGCCACTAACCACGCTAACTTTAAGTTGCGTATTTGATGATCATTTTGACGATGCATCGATTTTAAAACTCCAAATGATCCACATGTCGGATGTATAGGCCTACATACATTCCCTTTATATTATTTCCAAAATTTTATCGGACAAAGTCCTTACTTTAATTTGGTGATGATAGATGAACACTGAACTTCCAATAAGAACAATCAAATCTATCTTACAAGAAACTTATGGTTCTTCTATACATTTTGCATCATCATTGACTCGGGATGGTCCAACCAGTCATGCCAAATATTACAACAAACTTGGCTCATAAAATTATACATTATGACCACATGTGCTTCAATTGCACCTTTTTTATATAAGAGTCGAATAATATGAAGAGGTAACATTTCTCTGATTAGCTCTTTTATGTCTATTACACAGTTTATTAAAATATTAACTTATGACATTATCAAATAATAAAGCAAAATCTATACTAGTAAAGTATGTCATTTATCAATTAACCAAGTGTCTTACAAAACAAATAAAATCACATGATAAAGTCACAAATATATATAATAAAAGCATGCACAATTCCTTTTTTCTTTTCTTGTCATCGAATTTTGAAAACATTTTATCTATTAATTTAGCATCCAAAAGAAACACATAATATAAGTAAAATGTTCAACCCAAAATATTAAAGGAAATAACATGTTTTATTAAGCCATGTGCACAATTATAGAAAAGTCCATCTCATAGGAAAACTTAAAAGAAAATAAGCAAAAAAAACATGATCATCGTCCACGCGAAGACGTTTTATTCTTGGCTTTATTGACATTCTTTTATGGATCACTCATTTGTGAGGAAATCGCTAACATCCAAGTGAGTGGTATCATTTTGGTCTTTTGGATCAACATCAAGGCTACCAATACCAAAGCTATCAATATCAAAGTTATCAATTTTCACATCTTGGTATGCAAAGTTAACTTCAACCCTTTTTTCTTTGTTCTTTTGGGATCTTTGGTAGAGTTCTACCAAATGTTTGGGTGTGCGGAATACACGGGCCCAATGATTAACACTACCACATCGGTAACATCCATGTTCTATGGCACCTTTTGCTTTTTCACCACCATCATTTTTAATCATTTTGCCTTTGTCTTGCCACTTTTTGTGACCACTTGTATTCCAGACTGAAAACCATGATAATTACCTCGGCCAAATCCACGCCACTGGCCATGACCACTTCCACGGTCTAATCCACGACCGCGACCTCCACTTTGATTATATGTTACTACATTTGCTTCAGAAAGTAGAGCAGATCCAGTTGGACGTGACTCATGATTTTTCATCAAGAGTTTGTTGTTTTGTTCAGCCACGAGTAAACAAGAGATCAAATCACAAAACTTTTTAAAGCCTCTTTCACGATTTTGTTGTTGCAATAACAAATTAGAGGCATGAAATGTAGAGAATGTTTTCTCAAGCATTTCTTCATCGGTGATTTTTCTCCACACAAAGTTAATTGGGAGGTAATTTTAAACATTGCCAAATTATAAGCCCTCACTGTTTTAAAATCTTGGAACCTTAAATGAACCCAGTCATAACGGGCTCTTGGCAAAATCACTGTTTTTTGATGTTCATATCTATCTTTCAAATTATTCCAAAGGACCAGTGGATCCTTAACAGTGAGATATTCAATTTTTAAATTATCATGAAGGTGATTGCGTAAAAATATCATTGCCTTAGCTTTTTGTTCAACAGTTGTTTCCTTTCCTACTTGGATGGTATCACCAAGACCATTAGCAGCAAGGTATATCTCAGCATCCAAGACCCAAGACAAATAATTTTGTCCACTTATGTCCAAAGCTAAAAATTCAAATTTCAAAAGATTCGACATGGCTAGCTATATTATCAAATATATGCAAGTTAGCATTTACTCGTAAAAATAACTCATCAACAAGCATCATACGAATAATTGAGTATATTCAAAATCATATAGACTATTTCACATATAAATAAAGATATCAACTAGAGAATAGAAAGAAACATAAACAATTACACAAATAAAACAAATAGAGTTCGTGAAAATAGATTTAGTACCACAACATTATAGAAAATGATAACATGAGCAGGACAAAAATTGTACAATGACATCATGAAAATAAAACAATTCTGATCATGGTATAAAATTAAAACCTACTCATTTGTTATCCTTTTCTATTTTGCTTCACCAGATTACACTCCTTTTTATGTCATATAAATGTTTTTGTACAAGATATATGTATCCTCTAATTGTTGACTAATGTGCATGCACAACTTTAATATAAGCATTTACTCGCAACTTTGCAATCATTTACGAGCATATTCGAACAACAAAACTATGTAATCATTTACTCTAGCTAAATATATCACATGGCTGTTTATAATACGTATGAAAGATAAGCTAGACATAGCCGAAAGATAAACAAAATATTAGAAACTTTTATAAGACTGTAATAATTTTTTTACAAAAACAATCAATAGCAATCCACATTAAACACGAGCAAAGTTAGTATACAGAAAGCAGTATTTGATCCAAGCATGTACACCCTATAAAGGAACTACCATGATCAACATATCTAATCATATAGCAAATTAAACTATCATGTTATGTTAAACTCTTTGCATAAAACTATAGCAAATAAAGAGCGCAAATATATTATTACGTAGGATCTATTTAAATCATATAGTTAAACTTTACACTAGCCAAGAATAAGACATTAAACAAATAAATATTCAAAGCAGGAGGTCAAATATCATGCGTCAAAATTTACATGATTTAAGAAACACATATCAATCCGTCCTTTGGATCAAGATATTCTGACACAGTGTTTAAAATAAATATTCTTCAGTATGTACATAATGCATACCGTATGAATGGAGATCAAAGCTTACCGATCAAAATCAAAATTTGCACTTTAATACTATCGTGCTGATAACGTGTTTTGAAATAATGATTAACCAACAAATATAAGCTTAGAAGTTGAAAGAGAAGAGAGATTGTGGAGTGCATTTCATTGATATATCAAAGTACAAAGATGAGCCTCAATTTATAGGCATCTCATATGCTAAACATTAATACAATCATAATAGAGGGGAATATAAAGAGATGTAACATAAGGAGTTTAAGGTATGTGGATAGCCACTTTATTAATTTTTCATAACACAGGTTTTGAAATATATGGTTTTAAGTTAATATTAACCTAAAAGAAAATTTAAATAACATATAGATGGAAATAATGTGTTTACCTAGGGTGTACTAATCCTTATTATTAACTAGTTATGTCTAATGAATCTGTCACACCTAATTTGGTGGTTATGGATGATATTCTTATATTAGTGTAGTGCCTTGGTCCGACTCCTATATCCTATAGCAACTAGCTTAGTGGCTTGGTCCAGCTCCTGTAACTAATCATTGTGCGTTGTCTATCTTTCTTGTTAAAGTCTCGCAATCCAACATCAGTCTCTGGTCACTATGTGTTGCACGTAAACTTGATTAAAGAACCCTAGGCGACTCAGCAAGGCTAATAACCTAATAAAATTATAAGGATTTTATGGTTCTTAGTTTGACAATTAAGCATTATCGCACAATTATCACTATTGAAGATCAAATTAATTCACAAGCAAATAAATAAGCATAAACAGAAACAAGAACACTCATAAGCACGGGTAACTAATAACAATTTTCATGCAATCCTATATAATTACTAAGGAATCTAGCCTAGCATAGCATACGAATATACAAGTAATAGACATAATCAAGCAACAAATGATAAACATAATTGAATGATTTATGAGAAGACTTAGTTTGATGTTACACTTGAGTTGCAATGAATGAATTGACTGAAAAACTCATAAAAATCGACCAGGGTTTGTGTCTCAAAGTTTGCCCACAAATTATGAAAAATTACAAAATATATATATGGATCAAGAGCACATGACATCGCATTGCCGTCTTCCATTTAGGGTTTTTTTTCACAGACTCAGGCAGACGGCGTCAAGTGGAGCAAGCTGGCGACGTATACAAACACTGATCGGTCATAAAAAATCTGAAAACTTCACTTTCTAGACACTTTTGGTAACGGCGTCACCTATCCCGGTCACGAATTCGAACGTTTGTCTTTTTTCTTTCGAACTTCATCCAAATTAGCCCAAATCATGTGTAACAACCCACATTTTCAGGTCATTTTACGTTAATAAATATTCAACTATTTATTTTAAACTTTTACGTGTTTACTTTTATTTCAACCGTTTAGTTAAATCGCGTAAACTAAAAATCAAACAAATAAAAGTTTACGTCAAACAAGTGTTATATTATTTTTACGAAGATAATTTATAGCTTTTCACATTTTATTTTTGTACGTTACGTAAAAAGTTTACGTTTCGCATTTGGAACCTTTTTGCATGCATGTAAACCATTTTTACGTATCGACACTTAACCAAATACCCACAATTATACCCAATACCCAAAAATTATATCACTCTTACACAAAAATACCACCTAGGCCGATTGTATATGTATTTATATACATAAAACTATACCAAGTTTGCTTATGTATAAACCATGTGCTAGTTTTGAGTTATATTTAAAGTTTACTTACACAAGTTACCAACTTATCTTACACACTATGACAAAACCACTCCTCCTCCGTACCAATCAATACCAAACGCACCTCCCCCCTAAACCATGGAATTTTGTAAGAACTTGTCTTTTAGATATTTTACATATATAAAGAACTAGTAAGACTTCATTCACTTCACTTCTCACTTTCCAAAATTTACAAAACTCTCCTTTTTCCTTCTAAATAAGCCATGGCTCAAAATAGCCTAAGAAAACAATTCAAAGTTTCCATTTTATCAATATTACAAGCATACAAGGTTGATTAAGGGTTTAATCTAAGGTGTTTCAAGTTAGTTTGCAAGTTAGGGTTTCTATATTAAGTAAGGGTTTATCAAGATCAAGTTAGGTTTTTCATAATCAAGATTTGGGGTTTTCATAAGGATTTTGGGTTTAGAATCAAAATTTAGGGTTTCTATTTGATCACATAATTTGTAAGCATACTACTTTCACTCTTTTGATTTTCATACATATGGATTATGTTCATTTATGTTTTTATACTTTCATTATGTGTTTTTACACATAAACATCTTAATTGTAAAGTTATATCACAACCTAGTTTACTTTTATAAACATTTGCAAATAATTCAAGAACACTACTTACTTAAGATTTTATACATGTGGTTAGGTTTATAATTCATAAACTAGCCTATTTGATGTTATGATTATTTCATGATATTGAGTGTTGGACGGGATTAGGTTAGTGGATGATTGTGGATTTTGAAAGTGGTTGAAGTATATAGACTAGTGGATTTGTGGTATGAAAATGGAGTAGAAATACTTGGCGAAAATTGTGTAAATTTCCTTTAGGGACAGTAGCTATATGGCTGTTAGTTGCGGACATTTTGTCAAGCCAAAACCTTAAAATGTGTTAGTATATCTTACAACGATTCCGTGCATATAAAGAATGCTAAAACGGACTTAAAACGAATAAGTTATGGCAAAAAACTAGATTCGAAACAATACCGACAAGACAGTTTTTCGGCAAAATGCTGGCAGATTTATAATACGGATTTTTAGGGCTTTCGGGTCCGAAACGGCTTAAATATAAAACTAGAAACTTGTTTAGAATGATTTTTCGCTATTTTTTAGGGCTTTCGGGTCCGAAACTTGTTTGAGGCCTAAATGTGTATAACGAATGAGTAAAACCTAAGCAAAGTTGGACTATTTTTTAGAAAGTTATAAAAATTTCTGCACTATTTTTCCTGACATGAATAATAAAATTATATTTTTGGACATTTTCGGTCCGTTTGAATTGTAAAAACCTTAGAAAATATTTTAGCATCACTTATATAATATTTATGCACGGTTTAAAACCTTATAAATATTAATTTATGAATTAACTAAACTATATACATAATGCACTTGAAATAAATACAACAATGTATTTTATATAGTTATATCACCACCTAATAGTTTTTGTTTAACTGTAATAAATCGAAATAGTGTTCACGTTAAGTTTACCACTTTTATTATTTTTGCAACGACAATATATATATATATATATATATATATATATATAGAGAGAGAGAGAGAGAGAGAGAATCCGGATCGATTGAGAAGGTTTTTATTTTGAGAAGATTAAGAAGGTTTTCAAAAATGATAGATTTTTAACTTTGATTCACGTTTTTCAAGCGTAAAACTCATTTTAATGTGATTATAATTCAAAATGTGTAAAAAAAATTGAATCAATATTAAAAATCTCTCGATTTTGCAATATATATACAATACTGAATCATCTGTACAAATTTAATGAGTCATCATCATAACTCGATTTTAACAATGCTTTGTGAATCAAATTTGTGAATTATAGATTCGATTCATTATTAAATGATGTTTACTTGTGAATCAAATCAAAAAACATGAATCAATTTGCTCAAACGAAGATTTCTCAATCTTCTCAAAATAAAATCCTTCTTAATGGAGCCAGAGCCTATATATATATATATATTGACATTTTCTTTGCAGAACCACTTTTTTATACAGAACCTACATAACTAAATTTAAACCGTTAGATTAGTTGATCAATGGCTTAGATGATGTATGGCATAATTGTAATAAATGAAAAACTAAATATTAAGTTTTAATTAGCAGAAGGGTATTAATGAAATTTTAAATTTACGTCTCTACAAAAACTGTTCCTATTAAATAGGCACATCACGGTATATTAACCTATTAGGTCAAACATTCAGATGCTCTTTTATCTTTCATCCATAGCCTCCATCAACAATCACCATCTTCTCCCAAAATATAATTACTAACCGCTCTCACCAGCAAGAATTATCTTCGCTCCGTTAATCTTCTCCGCTCGCCTTCATCGATGTATATCTACATACATCATCGCCGCTACCCCTAATATCTTATTCAGTTTTATTCTTGGTCATTTTCATGGGTTATTTCTCTTTGGATCATTGAGCAACCCAAACC